>MU184172.1:77788-156877 GCA_016904865.1 Pissodes strobi | reverse complement strand
GGTCTGTGTCGTACCATCCGTCACCAGATAGCGTAACAAGTAGTTTTTCTAGACTATCAAGTTTTTTTTTTGTTTTATTTCATGTCCATGTCGTACTTCAGGAAGTTGAATTTGATCCAACCGCTTTTTAGGTTTTAGCAAGGTTTGAAATTTTTTTGCTGGATCATCCGTTCGATACATAACTTCAGATTTCACCACAACCCCTGAGGCCTTTCCTCTTTTGATAACTATTCTTTTACTTAAGCTAATTCCTAGGACTTTTTTCAAACATATTGAAGCTTTTTTATATTCACCAATGACCAATCAGTTCCTAGTTTTCCGATTTCTCCTACTTGTTTGTAAAGTTACCAATATTTTTCAGGTGCATGATTTTATGACCGCGTGTCGTCTTAAGATCTTTTCCACCCTTCCAAATATTCTATCTGCCGGAAGATACGAGTGTCCTCGCACTGGGAAGATAACTTCAATTTTTTTAATTATATCTGGAGCAAAACTATATAACCATAACATTAGCATGTGGATGATAAAGCTGTTTTTATTTTGCCCCCCGCATCCATCACAGAAGACCCGAAGAGTGTCTATATTCGGGGCAAAATTGGTCTTTTTCCAAAATTCAAGCAGGCTGAAGATATTTCTGTCGCTCCTGTGCGAGCTTGGTGTTCCATCCATGAATAAAAAGCTGGGTTTTTACAATTTGTGGCTGTAGCGCAAAAAAAGTAAAATGACAGCTGCTGTGCATAAAAAGCATCTTGTATCGGAACTTTTGGTGGAATCTGCACTTGTTGCAAGTCAAAACAAAAAGACACTGAGTTAGGCAGTTCTTCTTTCATTATTTTATGGAACTGAGACGCTCTAACCTTGTGAACTTACAACTGAAGTTGATTTTTATCAATAATATTCCTGGCATTACTGATTTGCGTTGCTGTTCTAACACAGAAATTACATACGTCTGTAGCAGGGCTATCAAAGCCTATGTTAAAGTGATTATTGAATACCCTACTAAAGAATTTGTAATTTACTTTTTTATCATCAGCCACTTTTTCATTATAGAAGCTCCAAAGTTTAGCAATGCTGTATTCGGCAGATAAGTAAATTCTTCTTCATTTACCACGGCCGTAATGGCTTTCTTTCCCTTTCAAGTTGCTTATAAAATTTTTCCCCTCATTAAATTTGTTGATAAATTTGTGAGACTTAAAAAATACCTTATTTGTTTTTTCTCTCACGAGCTGCTGTATTCTTTTTTCTTTTTGTACTGCCCCTATGCACACTATCACCAACAATATGCTCCCCTTCTAACTCTTCCATTTTAATCAAAAAACAACACTACTTTATTTTCTAATAATCAAACCATATGAAAAAGTCTCTTGGCAACACAGAGCTATAGCAGGTTATCTGAAAAATAGACGAAATCCCAATCAAAATGCATTTTGTCAATGTTTATGGACAAAATTCACTTCGAAAGGACAACGTGACTGGACTTAAACCAGTTTGTTTGTCTGGGTAGTATTTCCCATCTAATAACACGGGGACTAAATGCATTTCGACTGTCCAAATGTTCATAAAGAGAAGTAGTTCATCATAGCAATGCAGCGCCACCTCTATCTCAAATATGCAAATTTTGGACAAAATGCATTTTGCAAGTCTGCTCCTCAGTTATAATAAAAGAGTATTGTCAAATTATTCAATCTAAATCATTTAATTTTAAAATTTACACTGACGCAGAAATGGGCGATCTGCTATTAGTTTGGGTACTTGGACTTGGGTTATTGCCAAGGAAATGATCGGAAGTCAGAGAAAGATTTTCAAATAGACGCCTACCAAAACCAAACCACAAATAACAGCACTATCGTGAACGAATTTATGGAATCGTGACATTTAGGGTAGAGGAAAACGTCAATATAAGAATTAATATGCTAAAATAACGCCAACCAGCCATAAGGCAAAATACACTATATTTTGCGAATAAAACCCAGCCTCAATTAAAAATCCTTTGGCCTTCCATTTAGCCTGAATCCGTACATTTTTCTCTTATTTGATAACATTGACAGAGAAACGAATGCAAACGTGTGATTGACGAAACTAAGAATAAAGACGATCAAGGAACTAGGAATAAACTTTTGCAATGCCCCAGTGGCTCCAGGAATTTCTGGTCGGTAGCATACGCAGTAAGGAACAAATTTACAAAAACGTCTCTTCCACCTTAGACGTCCCCCAAGGCGAGGCTCGCCCCACCATATCGAACATCAACACTACCATGACAGAAGTCAAGTTTCATCACCGTGACATTTGTAAAATCCTTAAAGAACTAGATACGCAAAAGGCATCAGGACCGGACGGAATACCTGCCATCGTGTTAAAGAACTGCGTCAACGAACGAACACCCGTTTTTTCCAAACTTTTTCTCTGTCGTACCGAAAAGGGATTTGCCCATCTTCATGGAAAGTGGCTCGAGTGCAACTTCCAAAAAAAAGCAAGAAAACCACGCCATCAAACTATCGCCCAATTGCCTTGCTTCCAATAATCTCCAAAGTCCTTGAACGTGTAGTCAATCAGCAACTACTCAAGTACCTCGAGACTAACAGAATAATTAGCGATAACCAGTACGGCTTTTGCATACAGAGATCGACGCAGGAGATATATTGGCCTCTGACACTCATATATATGGAGAGAACTACGGAGAATCTCGAGCGATTGCGTTGGATATTTCGAAGGCATTTGGCAGAGTTTGGCATGACGGATTGCTCAACAAACTGCCGTAGCGTCTCACTGCAGCTGGCTTGCCAGTTTCCTTAAGAACCGATCTCTGCATGTTGCAGTTGATGGACACATCTCAGACAATTTGGTCATTAAAGCGGGAGTGCTTCCGGGCGCAATACTTTCACCCAGTGGCGTAGCTACCGGGTGGGCCAGGGGGGGCAAGGCCCCACGGCGCCAAGAGAAATTAGGCGCCGCTCCGAATTTATAAATATGCTAATGCTAACAATGCTCATGCGCTTAACTGAGTTTTTAAATTAATTAAATTATAATACAATCAAAGATCAAAGACCAAAATATGTATTAAACTTTTTTTCCAATGTGGAATAAAAAGATATATCCAGCTGCATATTTGCACATCGTCACATACAATGGCACCAGGGTGCTGAAATCGGATAGGTTTTGTAAGCGTTTGTAGCGCTACAAAAGCTCACTGATTTGGGCACCTGGAACACGCTGTGATATAATATTTCACTTTTCGCATGGCCCTCCGCTCGGTTCGCTCGGTACGGGGGCTCAAGAAAAGGGAACTAACCAGGTGCTAACCCAAACTAACCTAAGACATACACAAAATCAAGAAAAAAAAACTGTTTAGAAACTTAACCTAAAAATATAAAAAAAGCAACGGGGTTTGAACCCAGACCGCCGATAGCCGCCGAATTGAGACCTAACCATCTAGACCTCTCGACCACGAGGGCTCTTACCGCAAATTGATTGCATCACGAAGACATGGCGCCATAGCTTTTGTAGCGCTACAAACGCTTACAAAACCTAACCGCTTTCAGCACCCTGGTGCCATCGTATGTTAGGATGTATAAATATGCATCCCGGCGCGGAAGCATTTGGTACATGCAAATTTGTAAAAACGCTGCGTAAGACGGCATGCGACTTCAAAGACAAAAATTCCGAAAATTTCGGTCGTAAAAAGTATGTGTTTTGTAGAGTTTCGTATTTAGGAGGTACCATTAGCCAGACAAGTTTAAATAGCCTAGCAATACTAAGCATAGAAAATGAATTTGTCCAAAAATTAATTTTGATCAAATAATCGATCAATTTACATCGATTTAAAACCGAAGAAAAACTCCAATGTTTAATTAATTAATTAAAGTTACAGATGTTTAGTTTACGTTTATACTGGGTGTTTCAAAAAACATGCGCCAACGCTCGGCCGGAGATTCCCCATCCAAAAATAAGAAAAAAAGTTGATATAAACGTAGGTCCGGAAATGCTTAGTTTTCAAGATACAGGGTGTTGAACATTAAAAAAAAAATCGGCTTTTTTAAAATATCTTAAATATCCTTTGTCCGATTTTGTTGAAATTTGGCAGCGTTATTTACAGTGATAAGGGGCTAATTTTTCTTCAACTAGATTAAAATTATCAAGTCCAGTGGCGTCCCCGAAGGCACCTTGTCGAATATTTTTGTCGAAAAAAATGTACGCCACTGACTTTTTTGCAATTTTTATATTTTTTTATGATTAAGCGATTAAAAATAATTTTTTTTTGTCTCTTGAGTTGTTTTCATATCTTACCTCGTTTTCGAAAGAAAAAATAAAAAGCATATTGTTGCATGTCCCCGAACAACAAAAACATGCACCAACGCTCGTCGAGAGATTGGCCATCCAAAAATTCTAGAAATAAATTTTAATAAACATTGGTTCACAAACGCTTAGTTTTTGAAATAGAAGGATGTTAAGAAAAATCCTAAAAATCTAAAACGTTTTAGAGATATTTAGTTGAAGCTTTGGTAAAATTATGTGATGCATAGATAGTAATTTTTCACCAAACTAAAATAATCTTTTCCAACAGAAGCGTACATTTGGGTATACCTATAAATTGTAAAAAAAATTGTGAACCGGAACTAAACACCGGGTCACACATTTGTTTACAATTATATTAATAAGTATACCCAAATGTAAGCTTCTGCTGGAAAAAAAGTATTTTAGTTTGGTGAAAATTTACCATCTATGCATCACATAATTTTACCAAAGTTTCAACCAAATATCTCTAAAACGTTTTAGATTTTTTTTAACACCCTGTATTTCGAAAACTAAGCGTTTGTGAACCAATGTCTTATGAAAATTTATTTCTAGTATTTTTGGATGGCCAATCTCTCGACGAGCGTTGGTGCATGTTTTTGTTGTTCAGGGACATGCAATAATATGCTTTTTATTTTTTCTTTCGAAAACGAGGTAAGATATGAAAACAACTCAAGAGACAAAAAAAAATTATTTTTAGTGGCTTAATCATAAAAAAATATACAAATTGCAAAAAAGTCAGTGGCGTACATTTTTTTCGACAAAAATATTCGACAAGGTGCCTTCGGGGAAGCCACTGGACTTGATAATTTTAATCTAGTTAAAGAAAAATTACCTCCTTATCACTGTAAATAACGCTGCCAAATTTCAACAAAATTGGACAAAGGATATTCAAGATATTTTAAAAAAGCCGATTTTTTTTTTAAATGTTCAACACCCTGTATCTTGAAAACGAAGCATTTCCGGACCTACCTTTACATCAACTTTTTTTCTTATTTTTGGATGATGAATCTCCGCCCGAGCGTTGGCGCATGTTTTTTGAAACACCCTGTATTTAAATATGTATGTACCTGTTGGTTGGTTGCCGTTTATATATTTTATATTAATATTCCTGTAAATAAAAAAGCGTGTGCACTATGTGCGCATATCAGAAGTGAAACTTCTTAAACTTAAACGCCCTAGCCTGGGATTTGGTTAAAAAGTAGTTTTTTTTTTAAATGTATCACTCAATTAACAAAAAGGGAAGGCCTAAATGAAAAAAAACTATTCTCCATAAAAAAATCGCTTATGTCTTGACAAGGTAATAGAGCAAACCCCATATTTTTATCTTGTAAACTAACAAAGATATCACAATAATTAAACGCCCTAGCCTTATACATATCTTAACGGATTTGGTTAAAAAGTTGTTTTCTTTTTAAATATATGACTCAATTAACAAAAAAGGAAGGCCTAAATGAAAAAAACTATTCATAAAATTTTCGCTTATGTCTTGACAAGGTAATAGTGCAAACCCCATATTTTTATCTTGTAAACTAACAAAGATGTCACAATAATTAAACGCCCTAGCCTTATACATATCTTAACGGATTTGGTTAAAAAGTTTTTTTCTTTTTAAATATATCACTCAATTAACAAAAAGAGAAGGCCTAAATGAATAAAACTATTCTTCTTAAAATTTTCGCTTATGTCTTTACAAGGTAATAGTGCAAACCCCATATTTTTATTTTGTAAACTAACAAAGATATCACAATAATTAAACGCCCTAGCCTTATACATATCGTAACGGATTGCGTTAAAAAGAAGTCTTTTTAAATATAGGTATCAGTCAATTAACAAAAAGGGATGGCCTAAATGAAAAAAAACTATTCTTCATAAAAGTTTCGCTTATGTCTTGACAAGGTAATAGAGCAAAACCCGTATTTTTATCTTGTAAATTAACAAAGATATCACAATAAACGTCCGTGACCGTTTTCCGTTCCCTGCCAGCTCGCCCCCGTGTGTCGGGATCACGACCTTCAAATTTTACACCCGGCGCGCGTTAAGAAGTTTCACTTCAAAAATATACGTTTAATATTATGATGTATTATTTTTTGATTAATTTGCGTATATACACAAAATATAGGTTTGTTTTAGGCGACAGCGGATAGGCTTGCCCCCCGGCGCCCACATTTCTAGCTACACCACTGCTTTCACCAACTCTATTCCTCATCTATATTAATGACCTGCTAACCGAAATCAATAATCCTGTTTACAGCTTTGCAGATGACAGTATTCTTGTCTTCCAATTTAGATCAGAAAAATCTATCCATGAAGATAAACGAACAACACAAATCGACAACGGTCACATTTAAATTTCGCAAATTGTACGTCACATTTTAAGAGAATGGTTCACATAATTTAATTTAAAATCTTAAAACGAGAAAAGGAGGTAGAACCTCGTTCTTGGGTGGAACGACGGACGCTCTGTTACGCCACTTTTAGAAGTCCTTTTGGATTAAACATTTTTGCATGGAATACAAAGATTGTTTCATTTATTAAAATCTCTCTGTTTTCCCATTCTGACAAACAATACTAGTATTACTATTTTTTTTTATTTTTAGGGAAAAGAAAATGTTGTACTGCTGTATATCTTAGTTGAATTTGTCAACCTCTTCATCTTAACAATATTTACAGCGATGAACAATATTAGTCCCGATTTTTCCATAATTTTCTTTGTTACATTCATCATCAGCCGTAAGTATTAATTAACGTTATGACTATGTAAAACTTGGTGCGGATATGTTGTTTTAAAGCCACTTAAAAGTAGCTTTAAAACAACGACTTTGAAACGAGCAGACCCAAAAATTTTAAATTATTTTCGAAACAATGTTTTTCTTCCATTATAGCATTTCAAAAAATATCATTCAAGAAGTCAAACGTAGACGTCGTTTGAGCATTCCTAAAGTTAAAAAATGATTAGGGAGTTTAGAGAAAAAAATTTCTGGGAAAATGTTATTCAGCTTAAGGAGGGAGTTTTTAGAGTATAGGTGTGCCTTTCAGAATTCCGCAATATATGATGTTAAGGAATTGTTGAAATGTGGAAGTTGATCCGCAAGTTATTATGGAATCTCTGTGAGAATTTTGGAGTGCTTGCCGAAGCCTGCATTGCATGCGCTTGCATGTACAATTAACCAATCTTTTCCACTGGGTGAATTATCAACTTGTTTAAAGGCTGCCGTTGTTGTTCCGCTGTTTAAGGGAGGTGATATTGGTGATCCTTCCAACTTTCGTCCTATTTTCATTTTGCCCACGCCCTCAAAGGTCATTGAGAAGATGGTAAAGAAGAGATTGATGATGATTTTTTTGGAGAATGCCAAAGTATTAAATCCTGTTTAATTTAGTTTTCTCTATGAGAAAAATACAGATGACGCCATTTTCTTAAATGGCGGCGAGGAGTGTGATTTTTTGAAAGCATTCGATTGCGTGGATTATGGAGTGTTGCTGCGAAAGTTGAATCACTATCGGTTTGGATAGCTTACAATGAAATGGTTTTCTACCTATCTTATGGAAAGAGTGTAGATGGTAATGGTGAATGGCGAATGCTCTATTAAACCACCTATTACTAGAGGTGCCCCTCAGGGCTCGTTTCTGGGACCCATTTTGTTTTTGTTATGTTGTGTTTGTGTTATTCGCTAACTGCTTATTCAGCTGTACATATGCCTGATTCACTCAGCCGTTTGTACTTTTGTACTTATTAAAGGCCTGGGTTAAAGGTTATGGCAGGGCGCCAATAAATTTTTACTGAAAGAAATTTATTAGAAATTCTATCTGTTTGAAAATTGAATAATAAAATTTAGAAAAAATACCCTGTGAAAGAGCGTAAAAAGAATAGAATGAGATTGAATTAAAGCCTAAATACAGTCTCCAAAATAACCACCGGGAATCTAAAGCAACCAGTTCATTAAAAAAACACTACTTGGGTAGAACAATCTACTTTCTTAAAATATATAAGATTTGCTGATTACTGATGGTTAATATCATGCTAAAAAATTTTGTGGAATGTCACAGAAGCTGACCTTACTGGTCGTAATTAATGTTTAGCTTTTTAAGATTCTCTACAGTCATACGCCACTATGCTATATTAGCCGCTTCTGATTGGTGGATTAACGTCACTTTCACTTTATCTGCGGTCCAGTCAGTTTGTTCTACCAGGTCTATTTAGACATGTTTTCTTTTCTTTTTGTAGATTTGGGTTACGATTTAGGTCTGGTACTCACTGCGATTAAACTTCAAATCAAAAAGTAGCACTAGTTGGTACTTTAGCAAGCTGATCAATAACTTAACATGACTAATTACTATATAAAAATCTCAATAAATTACCTCGACACTACTTAACGAGAAGAGTTATCTTTAAAAGAATATATTAATATTACCCAGTTACTATTGCTTAAATAATTTATAAGTAAAAATTAGGGAATAAATATTCACTAAACTACGTTTAGCTTATTCCCTTGGCAGCTGGAATATAGAAGACTTCTAAATTGTCTTCAAAATACTTAAATAAAAGGGATTTACTGAATAAAATAAATAGAAATATAACCGCACCAAGCAAGGAGAGTTGAGCTCAGGTCTACCGATATCGGGGCGAGAAGTTCAATAATAAGGTTTAAATAGTTTTAGTTAATTTTCTGCAAAGCAGATACAATAAATTTAGTATAAATAACCTCAACGCTCTAATGGTATAGCGTATTTTTAGGTATTAACGAGAATGAAAGCGATAAAAGGTTTGCAGGGCTTTAGAGGACTGTCTTTCACAAAAATTAACACTAGATAACCTGAAATTCAGTATCTCTTAGTTATATTTCAGAATATACTTCTCGGTAATTGTCTGTAGAGTTCTCACTAGAAAAATTTAAGGTATTAGCCCAATAGAGCAAGAACTAAATTATAGATACAGGTAGGGCTAACACTTAATAATTTAAATAGATCTTACCAGGACTAGCCGATATCTTTAGTCTTCCGTATGTTAAAAGCTACTGGACTGGACTCCAGTGTGGATGGACAAGCTAGGTGAACCTCTCAGCTAACAAAGGAACTATCTGGTAAAAGCGCTCCCTGTCAAGTGGTTCAGAGTGCTGAAACCCACTCGATGTAGTAAGGTTGCGACAATCGATATCACAATTTAACGGATACACAGAGAAAATCGAAGTATAATTTTAAGATACATGTACAATGTTAAGATGACTCAGGAGCGTTGAAGATCCGGGGTTCATTCACATTTCTTGCGGATGATACTAGTATTCTTTGGCATGGTGAAAATAGGGACGACCTGAAAATAACTGTTGATAGGGACTTGCACGAAGTTAAGCTTTGGTGTGGTGTAAATTTGCTTCGTTTTAATGTAAATAAAACCAGTATAATCACCTTTGGATTTTGCTTAAATTATTTGTATCTGGAGAATCAAATAATACAGAGTAAACCCCTGACGAAATTTTTAGGTCTCACCATGGATAATAAGCTCAAATTTGAGGACCAGATAAGGGCACTAGAAAAAAAGCTATCTGCTGCATGCTCTGCAATCAGAATAGTTTCTAATGAGCGATTTCTTGTTCAACCGCGAAAATGGTATATCACTCACTGTTCGAGTCTCATGTGAGATATGGTATTGCTTTTTCGGGATTCACTAGCAGGCAACTGTTTAACACGATGCTTGTTTTGCAGAAGGTGGCGACGGTTCGTTATTTGTGTAAGGTTGTGAGTCGTGACCACTGTCAGCCATTATTTATTAGGGAAAAAATTTTGACTGTGCCATGTCTGTTTATTTTGGAAACTGTGTGTCTTGTGCATAGGAAATGTTCCGGTTTGGGAACTGAAAAACAAAAGACTTACGGCATGGATGAACTGTTTTTTTATATGAAACGCCCTGTATATCCCTACTTTGAACGCTAATATGAGCTTGCTTATACCTAAGTATCTAGCGGAGCTGAAGGGGTTTTAAGTGGGTGGGTTACCCCAAACATCAGGGTAGGATGAATCCCACACTGTTTGGGGGCAAACGTTTGGTCATTTTTAATTAGTCTCTTCGGCATGTTCCTGCAACGTCCAGTATTGTAACCTGCATACGCTTTTCCATTATCAACTTGGTTTACCATCTGCTACTTTTTAAAAATAATAGAACTTTTTAGCTGTAAGCGAAAAACGGTCACAAAAATGCCTCAATAGAATTTTGAAAAACTGATCATATTAGGTGTCGTATATTTTCTTAAATTTTTCTGGCATAAAGTCTGACATCTTAAGCTTTACTCCATCGCTAATATTAATTATTATCCATGCTCAAATATTGCTTGAAACTGAATTTTCTTTAAAGAAATATGTGTTGCTTAGGTAGACTATTCTTTAAACTCTTATGACTTGCTTGGTGATTTGAAATTGTAATTGAAATATGTTCTGAAAAACGGTTATCGTCAGATCGAATATTTATTTTTTATTAAATATGGCGATTGGCCGCAAAATAGTGTTTATGCTACAAGTGCACAGAGTGAGTTGTTGCGCCTCTCCCTCTCGTTTGCTTGTTGTGAATCTTTCTAAAATATAAAATCCATAGATTCATATAGTTTAGAAAGATTCACAACTTTATGAACAAGCAAGTAACAGGGAGAGTTACGCATCACGCAGTCACTTACGCACTCGTAGGCTTGTATAATAAAATATCTCCCTAATATTCATATGAAAACATGCTCACAGAAATGTATTGTTTCAGTAAGTTTTTGGATTGGACTTTACAACGTATATGGATTCTACCTTGAACTACAGAAATTTAATAACAGCTCCGTGCATGCTGGAATTGATGAAATTGCATGCCATACACACCCAAATCCCTTAGAGACTTTTCCTGAAAAAGCTTTGGATACCACGACAGTGTAAACGATTGCTGCCGATGAGTTTGATTGTACTGGCTAAGTGGGAGCCGAAGTCTCATAAATTCTATCTGATGATAGCTGTAACTGTTACTTTTTAAATATTGTAAGAGGCATGTTAAGAAATTATATTCAATGACAGACTTATGAATTAAATTGGTATCATATATATATTGTAAATGTATTATATATAAATATATGAAACATGATGAAAAATCTAAATTATAAACTACAATATGTGGAATAATATAAATTTATATACTGGGTTTAATCAATTGCAATGTTGCTCTTAGTTTTATGCTGTTTGTACTGAACTTTGTCTCCTCATTGAATATCTAGTTAGTGTACAATCCCTGAACGATTCATGAAATATTTTTAAATTCAGAAGGAACCGTAGGAAACTCTAACGATTCGTATATTTCAGTTGAAATTTTGAAGCGCAATTTTGCAACCTTAGTAGCGTTATTATGAATTTATTTAGTATAAATATGCTTACTTTGTTCTAACTTTTTATAGGTCAGCCTGTTTCAGTTTCGTTTAGTTCAGTTCATTTATTCAGTATGAAAAGTCTGGACTAAGCACGATTGTGGTAGTAGGTACTCTCTTCAGGTTTCTCAAGAGAAATAGTGCTCAGGATCATGCGATCGTATGTACTGTCCACCAGATCAAGAAGATTGCTATGGCCATTCAAAACTGCATTGTATTGTTTTATATTATAAAAGTTTAGAAACAATTGTAACCGCTCTTCAATATCAATCCTATAATGAATTCTTGGATAGTTTTAACGACGAATAGCAAGACTGATCTCTTTTTTGCATAAAATATTAGCTTTTTTCCTCAAGTCAGTGCTGTAGGTTTATACTAAACCTGGATGTTTTTAATTTTCTAGTAATATTTAAGCGTAATGTTCTCTAGAAGTCTAGAACTTGGTAGTTAAAGGGTTTTATTTCGGCCTTAACCGATATTTTTTTGCAATAAATAAATTCAAATCAATAAGTTAGCACTATTATTAGTTTAGCAAACGAACTCTAAAATCTAAATAAAATTAATATATCTATGATAGTTGGGATATTTATAGCATCTTGTACATTTAAAATTCAATTTCTTATCAGAATTTATGTAATACAATCCATATCCGACTCATTATACTATACTCATAAATATGCCTAATGATTTCGAGAGAATGTGGTTTTTATTCGGTTTTACTTCAAAGCAATTAATATGCTTTATGTTATTAAGCGCTAATTAGTTAATTCTAATTAGCTATAGTTAAAAGCACAACTTGTTGTTTAGATAGCACCGATATCGCTGTTGTTAAGAGGATAATTTTAATACATGGATAACTAACAATCTGACATATTAAATGATATTTATTTAAAAATAGGGGTGAGATTTCCAGCAGAATTTAATTATTCAGGCAGATGACCAACACACGTTTTCCCCTTCTTATTATTTGCTATTATATTCCTACAGAATTTGTTGAAAATATATTTTTTCTACGAGTGACCGCAAAGAAGCTACTTTGCGCACACTTTTGCATATGCAAAGTAGAACTAGTGAACGAGTGAAATAACTATAAATTTTTTTCTTAAATTAACAACATTAATATTAAATGTGCAGTTGGTCGTATTTTTTAAATTTATTGCAGATCATGAAGGTAAAAATGTCGTACTAGATGTCATGTCCTGGTTTGTCAGTATTGTCGCGTTGCAAAAGGAAGACATGTTGTTAATAATAACAAATAGGTAGTTATAAGTTGTTGATTTTGATGGCAATAAATATTTTTAAAAAATGTATATTTATTTCACTCGTAGAAAAAATATTGTTCCTAACAAGTGCGCAAAGTAGTTCTCCCGCGCTTAAAGCTTATCCTATGGCGCTCGACGAGCGGTGTGTGTGCGAAGATGTTGATTGACACGGTTCTTGAATAGTTGTAGGTTGCAATTAGGGGGAAACAGATGTCCTGGGTGTAAGTTCCACAGTGATGCAGTGCGCCAGACAAACGAGTTCTTGTAAAGCGATGTTCTAGGTGTTTCCAGTTGTACGACGAACTGATGCGCTCTTGCCGTTTGTCGTGACTGTCTGACAGGCGTTGCCAGGGGCGGGATGAGGCGGGCCAATCCTGGGAAAATCTGCCGTGAAACTATCTGTAAAACAGGAATATCTCGGCCACATGTCTGCGGTGTTCCAGAATATCCAGATTCCGGGTCGCCGACAAGACGCACAGCTCTCCTATGAATAGAATCCAGCAGCTTTAGGGTGTGCTTTGGTGCGGCACCCCAGATGTGTGAGCAATATTCTAAGCACGGTCTTATTTGCGCTATGTAGAGCAAGAGCAACTGCTGGGGTGTATACAGTTTTTTGTTGCGAAATAACGCACCAAGCTTCTGGGAGGCTGTTTTTGCGATGTTAGCAACGTGGTCATGCTAGGACATATTGCTGTTGCCCGAGACACCCAGCAGTCCGATTGACGAGGACGAAGGAATGGTCGATGATGCCAGGGCCTGCCGTACTGGCCTTCTTGGTCCTTGCTGCATTGAACTGGACCAAATTTCTGTTTCCCCAAGTTTGAACTTTCTCCAGGTCTTGAGACTCGAGACTCTCCGTAGTTCTCAATAGCCCTACTCCATACCCTAGTTTTTCTATCAACCACCATGCTTCTTAAGGCCCGTCAGGCTCATGTGTCTTCTTAAACGGCAGCGCCCTATAATGACTCCTACCGGAGTGCTCATGCAGGAATCGCCTTTCTCTCGTCAACAGCCATTTCATCTTGGTTTTGTCAGGGCTATTTGCCATCCTGAAAGTTTCTTCATTCTCTTGAGAGGGTTTGATCAGTCCGTTCTCGGATTGCCACTTTTACTTGGGCTCTAGCCCTAAATGAGCGCCCGAGCCGAGCCTGACAAGTTTATCTGCCACCTCGTTTCCCGCCACCCCGCTGCGCCCTGGTACCCATATCAGCTTTACACCCTTGTTCTGTACCATCCGCTCAAAGAGATCCCCGCTCCTGGACAAATTTAGAGTTAGTCCTGGGTTCATAGACCGCCCTGAGTGCAGCTTGACTATCAGAGCGAATTATTATTCCTCATCATTTCTTTGTCTAACCTCGTCCACTGTGGCAACTATCCAGATTGAGTACACTTCTGCTTGGGACACTATTGCCGAGAAGCTTTCTCAGATATGGAGGGCCATTGTCTTAAAAGTTGTGAGCTATCGGTGCCCTCTTCGGCAAACTTTCCTCTCTTCGTTCTCATTGCTCTTTTTTGGCAGAGTCACTGTGTATACTTCAATATCAGCCTATTACCGTGTAATACGACTCTGTATGAAGACAAGTATATATCTCTCCCTCATTTACTTTTAGGGATATTCTTCCATGTTCAACTAGCTTGCTTCTTTCTCTCCCGATACCATTAGTCCGCAGTTACAAGAAAGAAAACGCAGCCTGCCTACTTCTTTGGATTTAAAATTATGTTAATAATTGTGCAAAAACTACACTTCAAAACACAATAGAAAACATTGTTATTTTAGGAAAAAAATTATATTTGTTATTATAAAATTTCCATCATTAACCACCGTTGAGTATCTAATGGTTGGCTACCAACAGCAGGATCAATAAAATTAGTACAGAATTGGAAAAAGTTCAAAAACGATTCCTAAGGTATGTGAGAAAAAAAATGTCAAGTGTAACACAGTACACGTGATAGAAGTGAATACTTCTCTACCGATTCCATAAGAGAGAAAGAGAGGGAGAGAGAGAGTCATATACTTTATCTCTCTTGCGAGACGAACATTTCCAAGCATGTCACTCTCATACAGCCAAAGAAGTGTTCACTTCATTCAATATTTATTAATCGGAATTTATTAGCCAAATTCCTAGACGTTTCGTCCTTACTTTCCTTTGGTACTATTGGTTTCCAGTTGCAATTGATAAGTTGATTTAGTTTTTGTTTCAGTTCCTCAGTTTTCCTAGAGGAAATGTGGTGAATTAGAGCTTTTAAAGTGTAAACACGGATACAAATACCTAACCATATAAATGAGCTCGCTACAAGTCCTATTGAAACCTTATCTCATCTTACCATTATTGTTGCCTGGTGGAAGTTTATTGTGGCCATATACCATCATAAAATGCCGCATTATTCTGGTTCTAGTTGATTATAGCGTTTGGTCAAGTTATTTTAAATTTGACATTTCGCAAATCGCGTTTTTGACATCTTAGTACTCTATGTACAAGAAAAAACACACAGGCTGTGATTTTTATGTATTATGTTGTTAACAAATAATCTTAAATAGAAGGATTATGATTGAAAAACTTTTTTATTGATAATAGTACGCTCCTCTAGATCATATGCTCTGCAATGAGGTGATTGGGAATAGTAGTGTTACTAAAAAGCAGGTTACAATTCAAAGTGACCAATCCCTAGGAGCCCTATGCCACATTTCACTCATAAAATTCGGTCCCCGTTTTCTTATTCCATTACGTTGTATTACGACAACCTGATCCCAAGACCAATGACGATATTCGAGACCCAAAACCAGCCATGCTTCGTAACCTTTCTTACTCCACTACGTTGCACTACTACACCCTACACGGGTAAGCATGATCTTTACCATACTTGATCTTTAACATTAATCAATAACAAGTGGTCAGAAAAACGAATATTTAAAAAAATCTCAATTCGAAATCTTATTAGAACTGATCGATTGATAGTGTTACTAATTGCCTGCATTCTAAAACAGGGGCAAAACGGACTAATCAGGAGGTCAATTTACAAGACACGATTTTCGAAGTGTCAGATCCAAAACAAATTGACAAAAAACGAACGCCACAATTAAGAAAATCAACTAGAATCGGAATAATGCCGCATTTTATGATGGTATATGGCCACAATTAACTTCACCAGGCAGCAATAACCATAAGATAAAATAAGGTTAATTGTTCCAATAAAACTTGTAGCGAGCTTATTTACATGGTTGTTTTAATCCGTTTCTACACTTTAAGAGCTCTAAGTGTCCCTGTTTTCTTTAGGAAAACTAAGGGAACTAAAACAATAGAAGAAGAAAGCTTGGATCGCTAAGTAAACATTACAAATTGTACCTACTTAAAAACCAATACAGACAAAGGGAATCAAGGACAAGAAAGACGTCTAGGAATTTGGCTGATACAGCCAAATTAATAAATATTGGAATAGAATCTATTACACCCATGCAAGGTAAGCATAACATAAAAATTAAAAATTACATATGGCTATTTAAGTAAAAATCTCAAGCAAGTTCAAGCTTCTAAAGTCCACTTAATACTAGATATTTACATCTATTTAAGGCAAGCACTTGTGTGGTTCCCTTCTCCCTTTCCGAAGGGCACTAAAGCAAAATGATATTAACAAAACAGATGACCGAACCATTAAAGCGAAACGAGAATGTAAATCACTGGATTTTAGCCGGAATTAATTTGTGAAGTATTAATATAGTATGTATTGTGACTAATATAAGCATGTATGTAGGTCTTTCTTTTAAAATTAAATTAATATTTAAACAAATTCTATTCATTCATGAAGAATGATAAATGTGAAATAATTCAAATAGTAAAATGGTTTATTAGCAGAATGTTAGATGAAATTTAACTTTAAATAGTAATTAAATATATACTCATTTTCAAATCGTTACAATGGACTAGCACTAGAGAATAAGAGGGTAAATATCGATAGTGTACGTCTTAGCCACTTATGATTCAAAGAACTGAGCAATATGCTTTGAGAACTTCATTATGCTTCATCACAAATTGAATTCTAAATGAACTTAAGCAAAACCAAAGTGATTGGACCCAAAAATATCGAGATAATAGTTGTCAATCAATTATTAGAAAATATATCAAAGGAGGACACAAAATCCAAGCAGCAAACGTGTGCGCTGTCCAGATGAACAAAACCGGATTGGGCAGCATTTGGCAAATAGGAATTTCTACTAAGATCTCTAGATTTCCATATACTTACATTGTCACTTATAGGCTGGAAACAATGGCATAGATCGATCAATCGTCTAAGAAACTCCAAATAATGCATAGAGCTATGCCTAGAATAAGTCTGAGAGGCACGGACAAATCCGTGATGGAATACAAATGTCGGATGTACTAAAACAGTCGCATAGCTGAAATAGAGATAACCTGACCATATTGTAAGACAGGATCTAATTAGATAGACAAACAGAATGTTAATTTAGCATCCAAGACAGTCCAAAAGAAGCTCGGAAAGACCTTAGAAATGATAGCGAGTCGAACATTCGGAAAGGCCCACATTCTGGAGTGGTTGGTTGCAGGCTGAGGACCAAAAGTAAGAAGATATTTTAGATATATTTACTAAGAAATAGAGAGAACTGTAAAGCTGCATCAAAACTAAATTGGCATATATTATAATTCTTGTTTCTTGTATATTGTTGGGATTTTATTTAAGCTGGTTACTTCACACTTTAGTTCTTTAGATGTCATGTAATACTTTAACTTTACTAGCATTTGTACAGGGTGTCCCATTTTCGATGATATTACGGGGTATCTCACTTACGAGTAAAGATAGAGAGTTGCGGTTTCCGCAATACTGTGCTACTTTTTTGTGAAAAGAACGATGGGATAAACAAAATTTTCATAGCCCGCTTCGTTTCTCAGATACAGGGCGAAATTGAAAATAATGCATTTTGGGACCCCCCTCGTATCTCCGTTATTCTTTAACATATCGCAAAGCTAAAAACTTGCTCTTATATACTTTTTTACGTAGAACTCAGTGGCGTAGTCAGATTTTTGCTGTGAGCAGTCAATTTTAAGCTATAAACCAAACTTATGTTTTTTTAAATGGAACACCCTGTATATTTTTCTTTCGTTTGAATGGAAATTTAATAAGCTTTTTAAAAATATATATATAATACATGATATGTATTTTAAATAATAAGCCTAAAATTCATAATTTCACAAAATGTATCTCTATACGACACTCTTGATGAGTATAGTATAAGCATTATCTTTTAAACAACGTTATAAGTATTAGTAGGCAGAGATTATCAGAGCAATGGAATGATCATTTTTTTTGACAAGACCTGTCAGTGGCAAAATTTATATTTTCTCTGTAATATTGTATTTTTTACGATTATTGAAAACGAAAATTATGAATATTTTGAAAAATATTACATGTTAGTCTGCTTTATACAGAGCAATGAAAACTCCCGTGACGCTTCTCAACTATTATTCAATATGTTTGTTTGAATATTTATTTACCTTTTGACTTATTTGGGTTTATTTTTTATTTAAGTATCATTTTAATTTATGGATATTCTGAAAGAAGACAACCTGGTCATTTAATGTTTTCAGGAATAAAGAGAACATGGAACGTTTATCCGGCCCCTACCAAAAACGTATAATAAGGAAAATCGCGGTAAGGGCGGAGGCAACGTTCCTTATTCTACCAATTTTTTTCTTTATTCCGGAAATCATCAGGATGCCTTCTTTCGGGATATCTATAAATTAAAATGATACTTAAAAAAATAAACCCAAATCAGTCAAAAGGTAAATAAATATTCAAACAAACTTATTGGAATATAGCTGAGAAGCTTCACGAAAGTTTTCATTGCTCTGCATAAAGCAGACTAACATGTCATATTTTTCAAAATATTGATAATTTTCATTTTGAGCTATCGTAAAAAATACAATATTACACAGAAAATATAAATTTTGCCACTGAAAGGTCTTGCCAATAAAAAATTACCATTCCATTGTCCATTGTTCTTAATAGTCTCTGCCTGCTAATACTTATACCACCGTCTATAGATATTCTAATAAGTCCGCTCACTCGAGCATGCCGCGGAAAATTTCCCTCCTGCCTGCGCCAATCCCTCACCCTTCGACATGGACATTGACGTGTGTCAATGTCACGGCTTAGCCGTGATTCAGTTTTCGCAAGTACTTCCGCGATCAGACGGTGTGAATTTATTTTTACGGAATAGTTTTCGCACGATTTACGCTATACGCTATTTAAAAAATATATATGGTTAAGATGGCTAAGGGTGGTTTTTCTTATTATACTGTTGATGACTGTTATGTAACTACACGTGATCTCTCCTTTCCCTCTTATGAAATTGGTAAAGAATTATTCAATTTTTATGAGACGAAATGAATGAAACTAACCGAAAGTTGATTGGATGACTAACCCAAACCAACAAAATCTATTAAAATTGATTATAACGTATCGGAACCGGTTCAAATGACTAAAATAAGTAAGGCTAAATGAAACTAACCGAAAGTTGATTGGATGACTAACCCAAACTAACCAAATATATTAAAATTTGTTATAGCGTATCGGAACCGGATCAAATGACTAAAATAAGTTAAGACTATGTGAAACTAATCGAACGTTAATTAGACGACTAACCAAAACAAACCAAATGTATTAAAATTGATTATAACGTATCGGAACCGGTTCAGTGTCTCAAGTGATTCGACGACTAACCCAAACTAACCGAATCTATTAAAATTGATTATAACCTAGCGGAACCGGTTGAATTCACTAAAATAAGTCGAGACAAAGTGAAACTAACTGAAAGTTGATTCGGGGACTAACCCAAATTAACCAAATCTATTAAAATTGATTATAACGTATTGGAACCGGTTCAAATGTCTAAAATAAATTGAGACTAAGTGAAATTAACCGAAAGTTGATTCGACGACTAACCCAATCTAACCAAATCTATAAAAATTGATTATAACCTATCGGAACCGGTTGATATGACTAAAATGAGTTGAGACAAAGTGAAACTAACTGAAAGCTGATTCGGCGACTAACCCAAACTAACCAAATCTATTAAAATTAGTTATAGCATATCGGATCCTGATCAAATGACTAAAATAAGTCGAGACAAAGTGAACCTAACCGAAAGTTGATTTGACGACTAACCCAAAATCTAACCAAATCTATTAAAATTGATTGTAACCTACCGTAACCTGTTGAAATGACTAAAATAAGTTAAGACAAAGTGAAACTATCTGAAAGTTGATTAGACGACTAACCAAAACTAACCAAATTTATTAAATTTGATTATAACCTAGCGGAACCGGTTGAATTCACTAAAATAAGTCGAGACAAAGTGAAACTAACTGAAAGTTGATTCGGCGACTAACCCATACTACCCAAATCTATTTAAATTGGTTATAGCATATCGGAACCTGATCAAAAGACTAAAATAGTTGACTAAGTGAAACTAACAGAAAGTTGATTAGACGATTAACCAAAACTAAACAAATGTATAAAAATTGATTATAAAAACGTATCCAAACCGGCTCATATAAATAAAATGAGTTGAAACTTGAGAAGTATTTACTTCAATCACGTGTCCTGTGCTACTCGCTACGCGCGCGTCAGTATCCCATATTAAGCAAACATAATCGAAACTAACTTTAATGAATCAAACAAGCGCATTGAGACGGGGGCGCTACACGCTTGACCAACCCTGCCTAACACTAAACTAAAATTAACCTCAACTAACAAATATAACCAAAAAAATAAAAATAAAACATGTCACCGACCGGAATCGTACCCGGGCCGTAGTATCACAAGTACAAAAGCTGATCCCGAAACGCAACTGCGCATGATTGCAAATAGTTATACCGCAGACGCTAGACGCTTGTGTAGAAACGCAAGGAATATAAGGAAACAAAATACCTATAGTCAGCAATCATGCTCCTTAAATCCCCTTTTCGACCTTTAATATAGAGCAATGAATAATATCAATTCTTATCAGCTTAATATTACTGTCGCTTTGCCTCGCTTTAATAAGTTATATAAAATAATAATTTCAGGAATAATAGATATTATATAGATATATATTTTAAATTCAGCACAACACAACTAATTGACTAACATAAAATTGTCAAACTGAGAAATGTACCATTTTAATTTAAAACCATATAGAATTAAAGAATTAATCTGGCAACACAGCATTGTCTACAAACCTCTCATGCGCCGTCTGCGTTATTTCAATATAAACAGAACAATACATTGAAAATCGGCAGAGAAAAGTATTAGCAATTACAGCAGATTTGTACACAAGTTTTAAATGATTTTTATTAAAAAAAAGTCACGAGTAGCACAGTATACGTGATAGAAGTGACTACTTCGTTAGCGAGTCTCAACTTATTTTACTTTTTTGAGCTGGTTCAGGTACATTATAATCACTTTTAATGGATTTGGTTAGTTTTGGTTAGTCTTCTAATCAAATTTCAGTTAGTTTCACTTAGTCTCAACTTATTTTAGTCATTTGAGTCGGTTCCGATACGTTATAATCAACTTGAATAGATTTGGTTAGTTGTCTAATCAACTTTCTGTTAATTTCACTTAGTCTCAACTTATTTTAGTCATTTGATCAGGTTTCGATATGCTCTAACCAATTTTATTAGATCTGGTTAGTTTGAGTTAGTCGCCGAATCAACTTTCAGTTAGTTTCACTTTGTCTCAACTTATTCTAGTCATTTGAGTCGGTTCCGATCGTTATAATCAATTTTAATAGATTTGGTTATTTTGGGTTAGTCATCGAATGAACTTTCGGTTAGTTTCACTTAATCTCAACTTATTTTAGACATCTGAACCGGTTTCGATACGATATAATCAATTTTAATACATTTGGTTAGATGGTTAGTTTTAGTTAGTCGTGTAATGAACTTTCGGTTAGTTTCACTTAGTCTCAACTTATTTTATTCATTTGAGTCGGTTCCGATACGTTATAATCAATTTTAATAGATTTGGTTAGTTTGGGTTAGTCGTCGAATCAACTTTCGGTTAGTTTCACTTAATCTCACTTATTTTAATCATTTGAACCGGTTCCGATATGTTATAATCAATTTTAATAGATTTGGTTAGTTTGGGTGAGTCGCCGAATCAGATTTCTGTTAGTTTCACTTAGTCTCAACTCGTTTTAGTCATTTGAAGCAGTTCCGGTGCGTCATAATCAATTTTAATAGATTTGGGTTAGTCGTCCAATCAACTTTCGGTTAGTTTCACTTCGTCTCATAAAAATTGATTAACTCTTTACCGATTCCATAAAAAAGAAAGAGGAAGAGAGAGTCATATGCTTTATCTCTCTTGCGAGACGAAAATTCCAAAACGTGTCGTTACATGCATGGCTTTGAAAAATCACTTTCATGAATCCAAAGAATATCAAAATAGCGTAAAATTTGTGGATTTCTAATATTTACCTTCGCCTAAATTATGTATATAAGTTGAGTTATATATGGGTATAAGTGAGTTTGATCAATGTTTTAACCACTAATTAAGAATAAAAAAACCCTAAATGGCAAACACTTTTAATGCTTGGGTTAAGTTATGGGTGTTATGGGTGTGGCACAGGTTAGTTGGTGTTTTCATTTTTTTTTTAAAGACGACATCCACTGTGACAACGCATTTGTCATATTAATAACAAAATGTAATAAAATATAGATACCTATCGACAGCCGAAAATATCAGGTTAAAATTATTCCATTGTCGCTATTTTTCTGTTATATTTTGTAACTTGTGTTCGTAATTAAACAATACCAATACCAGTTGTACCTACTGGTATTTTTATCCATATCGTAGACAATATTTCGTTTATTATTTACTTATTTATTATAATACTAAGTAACTATTACAAAGTAGTATCATTAATGAGCTATAAATGAGACACAGAATGTCAATAGTTGTTCATAATAAATAAATAATCCAAACATTAATACGTAATCATATTCATACCATTTATTCCTAATAGAACGCTCCCCGTATAAAAATAATCGAGCGGCAGTTCATATTGATCGTACACCGTAGCTGCACCCATTCGTTTATTGTACAGTGGCCGAGTGTGTTCAAGGTCAACGGCAGTATTTTCCACGGCATGCTGGAGTGGGCGGACTTATTAGAATATCTATAGACGGTGCTTATACCGTTGTTTAAAAGACAATGCTTATACTATATACTCATCAAGAGTGTCGTATAGAGACACATTTTGTGAAATTATGGATTTTAGGCTTATTATTTAAAATACATATCATGTATTATATATTTTTATAAAGCTTGTAAAATTTCCATTCAAATGAAAGAAAAATATACAGGGTGTTACATTAAAAAAAATACAAGAGTGTCGTATCGAGACAAATTTTGTGAAATTATGAATTTTAGGCTTAATATTTAAAATACATATAATGTATTATATATTTTTATAAAGCTTATAGCATTTCCAATCAAACGAAAGAAAAATATACAGGGTGTTCCATTTAAAATAACATAAGCTTGATTTATAGCTAAAAATTGACAGCTCACAGCAAAAATCTGATCACGCCACTGGATTCTACGTCAAAAACTGTATAAGAGCAATTTTTTAGCTTTGTGATATGTTAAAGGACAACGGAGATACGAGGGGGGTCCCGAAATGCATTATTTTCAATTTCGCCCTGTATCTCAGAAACGAAGCGGGCTATGAAAATTTTGTTTATACCATCGTTCTTTTCACAAAAAAGTAGCACAGTATTGCGAAAACCGCAACTCTCTATCTTTACTCGTAAGTGAAATACCCCGTAATATCATCGAAAATGGGACACCCTGTACACTAAAAGTGTACAAATAGATAACATTAAAATAAATGCAAAAAACCTAATGTGCTGAAATATCGAAATTAGATGGGCTCCAAAACCGACATGGAATCCGTACAACTACCGGTGTATGCAGGCGCTGGAAATGTCATCCATGCCCAGAGATAACAGGCTTGACTCACGCGCATGATTTCATAGCGTATCCTTCAAAGCAACAGATAACCTACAGAATGCTGGAGTTTAACAAGCAATACTAACTCTATCGACGACCCGGAGTTGACTCGGAATCTGGATAGTCTGGAACACCGCAGACATTTTGCCCAGATCTCCCAATTTTACAGATATTTTCACGGCAGATGTTCCCAGGATTTGGTCCGCCTCATCCCGCCGCTAGAAACTCCTGTCAGACGGTCACGACAGACCGCAAGACCGCACCCGTTCAGCGTACAGCTGGAAACACCTAAAACATCGTTTTACAAGGATTTCTTTGTCAAGCAGCACTGTGGAATTTACTCCCAGGATATCTTTTTCCCCCTAATTACAACCTAGAGCTACTCAAGAACCGCATCAATTAACATCGTGGCACACACACCGCTCGTGGAGCGACATAGGATCTTCCTTTAGTGTGTGTGTCAATGCCAAAAACTGAGACATGTTTGTCGTTCCATCAAAACGTGGTTCGCACGTCGGTCTTTTAATTTGTTAATTGTTTTAATTATGTGAACCTTTCTTAAAATGTAAAGTGTTATTTTAAATTTTGATGTGACCGTTGTCGTTTTGATGTAGTTTGTGCCTGTTGTGGATATGTTCTTTTGTTCCAACTGACAAGTAACACTGATGATGGCTATGGTCGAAAGCGCTCTGTTACGCTGATTAAGACGTCCTTTTGGATTAAATTTATGCATGGAATACAAAAGTTTTTCATTTAGTACATTTCGTACATGCACACAGCCTTCACTCTTCATTTATAAAAAAAAAGGTTTGTACACTATAAATTGAGCTGCCTATGCAGATACTTGACGCGATATAGGAGAGGTAATGTCGGATATGCATAGTGGATGACGATATGGCGCAGCATGTATCGGCAGCTGCAAATATTAATCACTCAATCTTTGGGGCGGAAATATATTAACATGAAAACCACTTAGATACAAATAAACTAATAAAACAAAAAACTGAATCTACTGAAGCGTGGAATATAGATGCCGCCAAAACCAGAATGGAAGTCGGAAAACTACCGGTTAGTTTAGGCACTAATGCTAGTATACTTCTGATAGAAACATATATTGTTGATCTGTGTATGCGGGGCTGTAAATATCATTAATGTCCAGAGATATGAGGCCTGACTCATGCAAAGGATTTTATAGAATAATAAAAGAAAAAACTGAATCTACTGGAGCGTGGAATATAGGTGATCCCAAAATCAGAATGGAAGTCGAAAAACTATCGGTTAGTTTAGGCACTAATGCAACTATACTTCTGATTGAAACGTTTTGTTGATCTGTGTATATGGAAGCTGCAAATATCATTCATGTCCAGAGATATGAAGCCTGACTCATGCAAAGGATTTCATAGGATATCCTTTGAAACAACAGATTACCCACAAAATGCTGAAGGTTAACAAGCAATGCTAACTCTGTTAGGTTTGTACGCTCTGAATTGAGCTGCCTATTTAGGGATTTGACCTGGTACGGGATACGTAACGTCGGATATGCATAGTGGATGACGATATGGCGCATCAAATCTCATATACCGGCAGTTGCAAATATTAATCACTCAGTCTTTGGAACGGAACTATTATTGACCTGAAAGCAACTTAGGTCCAAATAAAATAATAAAAGAAAAACCTGAATCTACTGAAGCGTGGAATATAGGTGACCCCAAAACCAGAATGGAAGTCGAAAACTATGGGTTAGTTTAGGCACTAATGCTACTATACTTCTGATAGAAACATGTTGTTGATCTTTGTATGCGGGAGCTGTATATCATTCATGTCCAGAGATATGAGGCGTGACTCATGCAAAGGATTTCATAGCATATCCTTTGAAACAACAGATTACCCACAGAATGCTGGAGGTTAACAAGCAATACTAGCTCTGTTAGGTTTGTACACTCTGAATTAATCTGTCTATGTAGGGATTTGGCCTGGTACGGGATACGTAAAGTCGGATATGCATAGTGGATGACGATATGGCGCATCATATCTCATATACCGGCAGCTGCAAATATTAATCTTTGGAACGGAACTATTATTGACCTGAAAGCAACTTAAATGCAAATAAAATAATAAAACAAAAAACTGAATCTACTGAAGAGTGGAATATAGATGACACCATAACCAGAATGGAAGTCGGAAAACGATCGGTTACTTTAGGCACTAATGCTACTATACTTCAAGCAGAAACATATGTTGTTGATCTAAGTATGGGGGAGCTGGAAATATATTCCATGACCAGAGATATTAGACCTGACTCATGCGAAGGATTTCATAGAATATTCTTTGAAACAACAGATAACCCACATAATTCTGGAGTTTAACAAGCAATACTAACTCTATTAGGTTTGTACACTAGGAATTGAGCTGTATATGTAGGGACTTGACCTGGTTCGGGATACATAATCTCGGATAAGCATATAGGATGAATATCATATACCGGCAAGTGCAAAATTTAAACACTCAATCTTTGGAAGGAAAATATTACTGGGAGAGGACCTGAAAGCAACGATACAATCAGTTCCGCCATGAAGACCTCTTGAGGAAGTGACAATAATAATATATAATATCATTACATAAAGTGGACATTTTAACTCATTGGTTGTTTATGGCGTAAATATTATATAGAACAATACCAAAATGTGATTAGGCGATATCAATTTTGTTACAATTAATATTCGCAGTAGTACCCAATGCTCATGCTGTGTATTTCCAATTCTCCAAAGCCATGGAACGTGTAGTCAATCAACAACTACTCAAGTACCTCTAGACCAACAGAATAATTAGCAATAACCAATAAGGCTTTCGCAAAGAGAGATCGACAGGAGTTATATTGGCCTATGCCACTCATATATGGAGTGGGGTAATTGAGAACTACGCAGTTGCGTTGTATAGTTCAAAGGCATGACGGATTGCTCAACAAACTGCCGTCCTTCGGATTGTCAGCCTCTCTCTGCAGTAGGTTTGCCAGCTTCCTTAAGAACCAATCTCTCCACGTTGCAGTTGATGGACACATCTCAGACACATTCACCATTAATGCGGGCGTACCTCAGGGCGCAATACTTTCACCAACTCTATTCCTTATCTATATTAATGACCTGCTGACTGAAACCAATAATCCTTTTATAGTTTTGCGGATGACAGTACTCTTGTCTCCCAACTTAGATCAGAAAATCCTTTGCCAGCTACTGAGACTTATCATCGCAGACAGGAGCAGATTACAACACTTAATCAACATCTGGAGAATATTCGAACTTGGGGCGACAGAGATTTGGTTCAGTTCAATGCAGCAAAAACCCAAGCAGCCACGTTTACCAAGAAAGCCAATACGGCGGGCCCTGACATCATTATGGCAGGATCGACCATTCCTTCATCCTCGTCAATCGGACTACTGGGTGACTCGGTCAACAGCAATATGTCCTTGCATGGCTACGTTGCTAACATCGGTGCTAAAATCAGCCTCCCAGAAGCTTGGTGCGCTATTTCGCAACAAAAAACTCTATACACCGCAGTAGTTGCTCTTGCTCTACAAATAGCAAATAAGACCTTGCTTGGAATATTGCTCACACATTTGAAGTGCCGCACCAAAGCACACCCTAAAGCTGTTGGATTCCATTCAGAAGAGAGCTGTGCGTCTCATCGGCGATCCGGAATTGACCCGGAATCTGGATAGTCGGGAACACCGCAGACAAGTGGATGGGATGTCCTGGTTATACAGATACTTTCACGGCAGATGTTCCGAGGACTTAGTCCGCCTCATCCCAATGACAATGGCAATGGCTGTCAGACAGTCACGACAGACGTCAAGAGTGCACCAGTTCGTCGTACAACTGGAACATCGCTTTGCAAGAACTCCTTTGTCTGGCGCACAGCATCACATCTGTTTCCCCCTAATTACAACCTACAACTACTCAAGAACCGTGTCAATAAACATCTTCGCACACACGGCGCTCGTCGAGCGCCATAGGATCTCCCTTTAGTGTGTGTGTGTGCCACTGCCATAAAAAAAAGAGAATGTGGCCGAGTTTTACAGATAATTGCACGGCAGTTCCAAGATTAGGCCCGCCTCATCCCGCTCCCAGCAACGCCTGTCAGACAGTCACGACAGACGGTAAGCCCGTACCCGTTCGTTGTACAACTGAAAACACATCGCTTTACAAGAACTCCTTTGTCTGGCGCACTGCATCACTGTGGAACTCCCTCCCAGGACATCTGTTTCCCCTAATTACAACCTACAACTATTCAAGAACCGTGTCAATAAACATCTTCTCACACACATCGCTCGTTGAGCGTCATATAAGGCGGAGCAGAGAGTACTTGGGTCCTCTGATGATATGCCCGAAATATTCAGTTTTTCTCTCCTTTATAGTGTTTATGAGTTCCCTATTGGTATTCATCATAAGAAGTACTTCCTGGTTGGAAGTGTGGGTAGATCTTCAACATTCGGCGATAGCACCGCAATTCAAATGCTTCAAGCTTATTTGTCGTTGACGTCTTCAAGGTCCATGTTCCATTGCCATAAAGTAATATAGACCAGATATAACATTTGAGGACTCGTTTCCGAAGGTGCGTGGAGAGATTTCTGTTGCATAGTACAGGGTTCCAGGATGTAAATGCTCGTCGAGCTAGTGCAATGCATGTTTGTATTTCCTCGTCAGAGCTTCCAGTTTCGTTGATTCAGCTACCTAAAGTATTTGAAATGGCTAACTCTTTCGAGAGGTCTACCATCTAGTAAAGGCTGACCTTGCCCCACATCTATTTTTCCTGCAACCATCTATTTTGCCTTACCAACATTTATCTCGAGGCCCCCTAGTTTTGCTCTCCTCGTGCACTGAGTTGAGCATTGTCTGTAGATCTTCCAGGTTTTCAGCCAATATGGCAGTGTCATCGGCGTATCTTATGTTGGTGATTATTTCTCTTCCTACCTTTACACCCTCCTTTCTATTCATTATCGATTCTTTGAATATCTCCTCTGAATTAACATTTAAAAGTGTTGGTGATAAAGCACACCCCTGGCGCACACCATGTTCAATTGCTATCTTCCTTGTAAACATCTCATTCACTTTAATGGTAGCTACCTGATTATAATAGCGATATTTCAGTAATCTAAGATCGTAGTTGTTTATACCTTTCTGCTCGTGGCACTCAAACAATAATCCATCCATCTCCATCCATAAGTGTGTGTGCCACTGCCATAAAAAAAGGAATGTGGCCGAGTTTTACAGATATTTTCACGGCAGATGCTTCCAGGATTAATTCCAGTTTGTAATTTTAAAAAATATATCTAATTTGCAGTCTTTTTGATATGGAGTACATGCCCGCTAACTTCTTTCTTTCCTCCATGAACGTTAAATTCATAATCATTTTCTGGAAAATGGTATTCAGTTATTCTATCTGCTGACTTTTACCTTTTAAATCCAGGTTTTTATTAGCATATGGTGATTTTCTGATTTCAGAGACGTAGGACATGCATATTACCTTGAAAATTTGTATTTGACAGTCTCTTCTTCTGCTTGTACAATTTATAGATGAACCATTTTTTTTTTCATTCTAGCATGATTTGAAAGAATGCAGGCGGTAAAATAAGTCACGTAAATAGCAAAAATAAACACGTATAAAACTGATCGATATTGCTACCCTATCTATACAAGTTTTTGAAACATATAGGAAAAAACTCTAACAGACTACCCAATCAACTAAGATCTCTAAATAGCTCAAACGGCAATGAGTTTCTTCTTTGTTACGTCTCAGCTTTATTCTTCTCGCTTCGTTTCTCTCGTGGAATGCGGAAATTATTGAATCTATTCATTTAGAGCGTTAATAACCTTTTCTTTGTCCTGCTTTTGTAAGTGTCCATCATGGGGTTTTCAGAATATCAAAAACGGTCGTTTCATTTTGGAGGCATTATTTATATTGTAAGTTAAATACAAATTAACTGTTAAAAGTGTGCTTGTCACTCTTTTAACGACATGACATTCTGATTAACTTTAGATCAAGACCCCATTACAAAATAGACGATGACTCCATTAAATCGGATGATTTAAAATAACTCGTTAAATTTAACTATAACACCGAAATTAACCAACATATCACAGCATTAGAGAATTCGAAAAATAAATAAATTTTCTCGATATATCGTTAACTCGCTGGTTGTATATGCTTATTATATGTAGATACGTTTAATGGGTTTGCGATTAGCAACAGTTTATTGTTTTAATCAATATTACAATAGTTAACCTTAATACTTACAACGATGTAAATTAATTATCGCGTATTTACGATTATAAATATATTTAAATGATAAAAATAGTAACAGAGGAATAACCCAGAGTTGACTTTCCGATAAGATGGTATATCGCACCTTAGTTACAATACCAGACATTGTGCTATCATCCCTCCTTTCTTAAACGACCTTTTAAAGAAGATTCTTAATTCGACCCGTTTATTTATTTATTTATTTAATAAGCATAGGATCTCAATTCAATACTCAATGCTAGTAATAATCATAATAGTGCCAATAGTAGTAGTAGCAATTTTTCTTCGTAGGAGGTGTAAATTTTCTACAAGACACACGGCGGCCCGTAACACCGGCAAGTGTCAGATTTTACCAGCTAAAAACCTCGTCTGAAACGTAAATAGACCTCCGGCATCCCCTTTCAATATTAATTCATTAGGAAATCCATCTGTCTCTCCTTAGTCTTGTCCTCTCCTTTTTTCTACCTCTTCTTTAACTTCATTCCATCTATTACATTTTTCACAGTATCGGCACTTTTCATTTATAGTTATTTGAACAAGGTACAGGTACGACTTAAAATGTTCTTGTTCAGGTAAGAAATTGTGATGGTAGCTTACTTACCCGTGTTTTCTCTAAACCTTCTCTCTTATATTCGGTATTAGTTTTTTGCTTTTCATAAATTAATTTTTTGTCAATGTATGGGGGTGATTCCAACAATAATCTGGGCTAATTTTGTTTCTATATTCTAATTGCAATTTTTCTTTGGATTCAATCGATGATCTTTCTGTGTTTTTATTTTTATATCCACTTCTTCCATGCAGGTGTACCATATAATATGATCGCGTTACCATACTGCTGAACACCCTTCTTGTTCCTGCGATATCGGTCATCGTGCGACCCAGTGCTGCTACCGTCGTATCAGCCTTCTTGGCAGCTTGTGTTCATATTATAGCACATTTGAACATCGAGATATCTTCGATATCTTTGGGACGTAATATCTATGTTGTCGACTTTAACATTTGCTGTTCCTGTTGTTCTTCTTCCTGTTTTGTGAGATTCTATCATTAGTTCTTTTTTGAGCATTCATCTACGTTGGGGTTTGGATCCTTCGGCAACAAGCACTAAAACGGAGTTTTATCCACAATACCGAAACAGAATTATTGCACTCGACGCGCGTTTCGCTAACCATGTTAGCATCATCAGGAGATGATTAAAGCTAAATTTAAAACTCTACCTAACTCGCTTTTATACTAAAAGTTTGCTTAATCAAGCGGAACCAAAGGAACCAATCCTGGAATCCCACTAGTCACGCTTGATCAACCAATACAATGGACTATACGGAATAGGCCCTCTATCTCTATTTAAACTATTCTTACATTTAATAATTTCCATACTTTCATATGCGTCTAATAATCTCCTATCAGTTATATTATGAATTTAAAAAATTAAAAAAAAAAAAAAAAAATTTAAATTAATTCATAATATAACTGATAGGAGATTATTAGACGCATATGAAAGTATGGAAATTATTAAATGTAAGAATAGTTTAAATAGAGATAGAGGGCCTATTCCGTATAGTCCATTGTATTGGTTGATCAAGCGTGACTAGTGGGATTCCAGGATTGGTTCCTTTGGTTCCGCTTGATTAAGCAAACTTTTAGTATAAAAGCGAGTTAGGTAGATTTTTAAATTTAGTTTTAATCATCTCCTGATGATGCTAACATCTCCTATGTTGTCATAATACAGGTTCCAGAGCGTCGGTCCTAATGACAATCCCTGCGGCAATCGGGGCATGTCATGCTCATGTTTCTTTGGTCTTCTCCAGCCAGGATTGATTCATTTTCTAAGTAGCTATATATCAGTTTTATCATATATGGGCTCTATTTGTCTTCTATATATCTATTCCACCATTTCTGCCCATCAAGCTAAATTATTAGCGTTTTTGCGATCAGACTTACCAGAAACGCATAATTGTTTCAGGACCTGTTTATTTCATCTGCTGCGTTGGGTCAAATCTTGATAGTTATTCTCTACTCTCTAGGTCTTCCTTTTCTTCTATTTCTGCCATCAATATTTTGTTGATGATTTATTAAAGTGTTTCACTTTTATATTGAGCAAGCAGATGAGCCCATATGCTTTTATGTCGTTAGGTCATATAGGTTTTTTTTTAAATTAAGGATCGTGTTCCTATTTTCCAGGTCTCCGAAGACGTCCAGCTCTGGTCAGCTTATTTATGGTTTCTTCCAGCAGTTCGAGTTTTTGGACCGCGATCGCCTTTACGACTTATGAATTTATTCCTTCAAGTCGCGGTAATTTTCTCGTTTTTATTTTATTTAGTGGTAGTAGTAGTAATAGTAGTAGTAACAGTTGTAGCCATATTTCTGGGAGTTTCCTTGATTTGCTGCCTTGCAATTCTTACGAATAAATCCCCGAGAACGTGCTAGTAGTTTAGCTTTCTTGCTTAAAGTCAATCGTTTCTGCGCCTCACCCTATTGCAGAATACGATTCTGCAGAAGCATCAATTCGCTGCCTGAATATTTAACCATTCTTCTTCCTTAACTTATTCCGTTGTGAAGAGCGTTGATATGTATAGGCAGATTTATTTTCAGTTTCGTCTCATACAATGGAAAAATCAGCAAACTTAGTACCACTCTTAAAGACGGCTCCAAAGCGGATAGTGGTACTGGAGCGGGAGTGGATCCTAGGGACGAAACTGGCTTTCGCCGTTGGGACTTATGTAACTGTGTTCCAGATCGAAATGTATGCGGATTAAGAACTTTCACTATGCCTTCTACACTTGCTCGGACAACAGACTTGCTCTATCGGCTTTTCAGTCTGATAGAGTTCATTCGGCGTTGGTGTCTGAGTGTAGGGACGCCTTGACCGAGTATAATAGGGTCAGTCTCGTATATGTTGGGAAACAGTCGATTGTCCCTGTCTCCTACAGGGCGGCCGTCCCCATCCTAAGGAAAACAATGAATGAGCGAGTCAAGGATCTATGGTGGATTACTCCCGTAATGTGGCAGGCTAGACTCTCTTGTGAGGAGATCCAGTGTATTATGGCGTGAATGCATTTCTATTTCTAAAGAGGGAGGATAAGAGGCGGTAGCAGGGCTTCTCGAATAATAGTATATTATATACCGCGGGACTGAAGTAGTACTTTTAATCCCGAAGGTAAAGTTTATAATTTACCTGAGGGATTAAGACTACTACTTCAGTCTCAAGGTATATACGATATTTTTCGTACTTCCGAAATTGAAACGTATAAAAAAGCACATAGAAACCTTTAAAAAAAACATAATTATTACAAATAAAGCGAGGCGCACGCCAGGGCGGCCGCGTTTTTTTGAGAAGTCACTGCTTGACAAGTTACCGTAGTATCGTTGCGTTGTGACAAGAATAATTTTGAAACATTGTCATTACTAGTGTCAAAAGCTCAGCCAGTATTTGTAATTTAATCATTCCGGGATTTCGGACAATATTTAGTCCCGGAGGGACAAAAAGTGACACTTTAGTCCCTGTCACAAGGTAGTGAAGTTATTATTTCAGTCCCGGAAGTACGAAAAAATTCTTACGACTTAAGGTTTTTTTGTTGATTTTGATCATGCTAATCCTTGAGTTCTCAAGTATTTTTTGCATAATTGCAGAATAGATTACAGTTACTCCAACCTATTATATTAATATATACAAAAGTGCCATGCAGATATTAGATGAACATGCTGATCCCATGAACATAAGAAAATATGTGTATTATCTAACCAAAACTGTTCAAACGAACACTGGGATATGTCTTCAAGATAATAGACTGGAATCGAGAGGTATTAGGATATCTACCTAGAAACTCAGACCTGCAGATGGCATCGTCATAATAACGAACATCAAAGAAAAACTAAAAAAACCTGATAATCTTAACTAGATTGAAATGAAGAAAATATTGACTTGAAGTTGAATTATAGAAAGACGAAAGCAGTAACCAACACTGAAGTGATTATGACAATTACCGTAAGTAATGGAACATGTTAATTGAACATGTCTACTTGGATGTCAAGTGGATGCGTTAAGACTAGTGTCAGGGAGTGGATGTTGCTTCTCACTCCACCACAAAGGGAAACATAACACTTGGGTTATGTCGTAGAACCGCGTAACTGGTTCTGGTTAAATGTTCGAAGGACCACAGCCATAGGCTGAATTTATTGTCTCAGGAAAAGTTACATTAACCCACATTAAATACAAAAGTCCAAATTTGATTAATTTTAATGTTAATTAATAAACAGAAACGTCTATGTACAGAAGAAAATTTAAGTATTGGTATGAGCTAGTCAAATGTTTGTACTTAAATCTATTCTTATTCCGACACACTTAGTGTCAAATATCCACACCAATGCGTTATAAACTAAATTAAACACAACCTTAAATTAATCACTATCAGTCTTATCACTACGCGTTTCTCTTCTCACTTACTCCTAACTATAACAAACAACCATCCAGAGAACTGTTTGTAAGTGGTCAAAATACACCTTGACTTCCAAAACTTCTTCCAACTTTCGCGATAACATATAAGTAAAACCAGAGCAATACAAAAAGGGCAGAGAGAACTTCAACAGAGTAATTTAGGGCTTCAGAGATGCAACTTTAGAGCGTAATATCAGAGCAGAGCAACAAAAGGCTCAAAGGCCATTTTGTTATTATCGCATTATTAAACCAAGGCAGAGCAACTACAGGCTCGAAAGTCCGTAGACCTTACGTGACTTCTACTAACTTCTGACTAACTTAATTTTTTTGGTCTTTTTCCTCTTTCCACGCACTTCTTTCGAATACATAAAGAGCCATTAACACATCAACACATAGAGATTAGAAAATGCAATTAACCAGAAACAGACTGAAATTCGAGCACGGTCAAAATGGCCTGTCAAGCGCCAGATAAGCGTTAATAAATAAGTTTTTATAGCTTTCATAATACTCGAGAATGTTTTTAAGTGCAAAATAATATTAATATTTTCAAAGAGCATTACTACATAAAATTGGTGTGACTTTTCACAACGTTCTGCCCGCGTTGAAGCATTCGCTTCAAAAAATCAAAACGCAACAAGAAAATAACAAAATAATAAGAGTTAAAATTATAAACAATATAAATAAACAGAATATTTAGAGATTAAGAACTATGTGCTTCCTCATTAGGAAGAGGGCATAGCTTTGTAATGGTTCTAGTAAAGAATCCATCTTGTATTCTTATCTTCACCACTCTTACTCTTCCATCAGCACCAGGCATCACCTCAATGATTCTAGCCAATGGACATTTTAAGGGCGGTGTATTGTCTACCTTTAATAGACAATGTCATTTGGTTTAAGGTTTGAAGAGGGGGTAAATCATTTTGGGCGATTTTGTAACCTGTTTAAATAATCAGTTGACCAGCGCTTCCAAAAGGTTTGCTGTATCTGAGTACACCTCTGAAAAAATGAAAGTCGATTTTCAGGAATATTTGTCAGATCTCTTTCGGGATAAGCGGTAAGGCTTGTGCCAATAAGAAAATGACCGGGAGTCAGACATTGCAAGTCTCATGGGTCACTTGAGAGTGGACAAAGGGGGCGGGAATTAAGAATAGCCTCGATTTGAGTAAGAATGGTATTCAATTCCTCGAAAGTGAAATGAGCATTACCAACAAGACGATACAAGTGGTATTTAGCGCTTTTTTACTGCGGATTCCCACATACCTCCCCAATGGGGACTACAGGGTGGGATAAATTTCCATTCCGTTTGCTTAGTAGCTAAAAAATCGAATATAATATTGGAAAGTTGCTATTTCTTAAAAAAGTCATAAAGTTCTTTAATATGATTCCTAGATCCTAAAAAGTTGGTGGCATTATCGCTAAAAATTATACTGTGGTTACCACGTTAACGTATAAGGTTTACGAGCAGTTTTTAAGTCATCCATCTTACTATAACTTAAAAAATATACAAGTTTATAGAGAAACAGGGATAAACAATTCAAATATTGTAAATAAATTGAGCATAAATACAATCAGGGTTAAAATTTAAAACAACAAAAAACAACAATGTGCATTTTTAGCTTACTAACTACCTACACACTCGGTACTACAATACAGAGAAAAATATCAATAAAAATACAAAGTAAGCAAGTAGCTATACTCAAGAAACGTGCGAGCTTAACATTAATATGATTTTTTTAAACATACGACACAAAATAACAAATAAATTCAGGTCAACCATAGAGCCATATTTATAGGGAAATAAAGCGATAAAAATAATATTTTTAGTTTATAAAACTTGTAGAGCCTCCAATAGAGCTAAATAAAAATAAATTTAATTAATTAAAATAGTGAATTACTAAACTAGTCTAAATCTAATATATTTTTATTATTTAGGGTTTAATTAATTTTTATTGAGAGCTACTTTCTTTTAAAAAACCTTATACGTTTAAATGACAGAGTTGTGTCCGAGAATTTAATTAAAGTCAATGGTGATACCAAAATAAAAGTCACTTTAAATGAAGATAAAAAGCTTCATTTAAACACCTCACTGTTCCTGGGTTTCTTCACAAAGAGTTCGATATAAAACAGGCGTCAACAGCGATGTTACTTTTCCTGGGGTGCTGCTTACAGTTTTTCTTTGAGGGTGGATCCGGCTCTCGAAGGACCAAATGTTAGGGAGTGGATGTTGCTTCTCACTCCACCACAAAGGGGGACGTAACACTTGGGTTATGTCGTAGAACCACATAACTAGTTCTGGTTAAATGTTCGAAGGACCACAGCCATAGGCTGAATTTATTGTCTCAGGAAAAGTTACATTAATCCACATTAAACACAAAAGTCCAAATTTGATTAATTGTAATGTTAATTAATAAAAAGAAGCGTCTATGTACAAAAGAAAATTTAAGTATTGGTATGAGCTAGTCAAATGTTTGTATTTAAATCTATTCTTAGTCCGACACACTTAGTGTCAAATATCCACACCAATGCGTTATAAACTAAATTAAACACAACCTTAAATTAATCACTATCAGTCTGATCACTACGCGTTTCTCTTCTCACTTATTACTAACTATAACAAGCAACCATCTAGAGAACTACTTGTAAGTGGTCAAAATACACCTTGACTTTAAAAACTTCTTCCAACTTTCGCTATAACATATAAGTAAAAACAGAGCAATACAAAAAGGGCAGAGAGAACTTCAACAGAGTAATTTAGGGCTTCAGAGATGCAACGTTAGAGCGTAATATCAGAGCAGAGCAACAAAAGGCTCAAAGGCCAATTTGTTATTATCGCATTATTAAAACAAGGCAGAGCAACTACAGGCTCAAAAGCCCGTAGACCTTCCGTGACTTCTACTAACTTCTGACTAACTTAATTTTTTTGGTTCTTTTCCTCTTCCGACGCACTTCTTTCGAATACATAAAGATCCATTAACACATAGAGATTAGAAAATGCAATTAACCAGAAACAGACTGAAATTTGAGCACGATCAAAATGACCTGTCAAGCTCCAGATAAGCGTTAATAAATAAGAGTTTTTATAGCTTTCATAATACTCGAGAATGTTTTTAAGGCCAAAATATTATTAATATTTTCAAAGAGCATTAATAAATAAAATTGGTGTTACTTTTCACAACAACTAGCATATTTCCATTAATAAGGTTTAGGCAAACTAGATATCACATTCCATTAATGGTCTGTTTTCAATTTAATCTATAGCCTGTCAACACCTCTTCAGGATTTACTTGAGGTTAGAAACCCATACTGCGTAAACTATCATTCCAGCGAATTGTTTCTTATCCGCCTGCTTATACGTACCAACAACCGAGATATATATTCGCCTTTGAGCTTTCTCCATCATTTTTTTGTATGTAACCCGCCATCATGCATCAGCACTACGCATACTTACTATAAAACTCAACTTTACTCCAAACCAATCAAACGCATGAGTTTTATATGCTATATTTAAGTTATCGACAAATTTAATTAGTACATGAGGTCGTTGGTTTCGAGACAACCCGAAGAAATCACCAAGTAAGCCATCTATTTATAGCATTGCAAAAATGGACGCGCCAGACTGGCCTGAGACATTATTATTTTTATAGTATTCCTATCCTATCACATGCGAGTTGAAGAAATTGAACGTTGTTTATTATCTATATTTAACGCATACAATTAAAATATATTATTATTTATGCGGCTTAGGGACATAATAACGTAATGCTAGCGCTACGGCATTCCACAGATAATACATCCGAAACCAGGATGATGTAAATTGAATATTTACAAAAATTATTCAAAAATATTAGGAACCTTTTAAAAATACATTAGATTTGACGTTAAGAAGTTGAGGATCGCAATAAAGAATCTCACTATGACTAAATTAATGGAATAATGACCGCTGGACCTGTGGCCTCCACAGGTCCAGCGTGAAAACAGTTTTGTGTGTGGCTTTTAAAAAATTTAATGTTTTCTTCGTTTCGAAGCAAGTTTTCTGTAGTCCATTCTGCTGGCTCGATTTAACCTGTCCCTCTCGATTAATGTTTGCACATATGCCCAAAAGATAGCTCAACATTACGCAATCTGCCAATATGTACCAGGGCGGGTCAGGTGTATTAATTTCTCCAATATTTCCGAGATAAAAATCTAGAAATAATTTTATTATTGGCAAATCGGATTGAAAATATTTAATGTCATCACGCCCATTTTAGTTAGGAAACTGTCATTTTCCATCACGATGCGGGATCGAAAGTCACCATCGACGATATAGAAGATAAGAAGTCGATAATTGTCACTATCAAGAACTCCAAAAATCATTCGTCCAGATCCTTTGTGATAGATAAAGAAACAAATAATGGGCATTTTTTAAAGTATTCCGGAAATATACAAACTTACGTCTGAAAGAAATTCAACATCGATTAATTGGAAATGGTAAATGTACTATTCAACAGGCATGTAGGCATCAATTCAATAGGAAAAATGCCCTCTGAAGTCGCAGCCTATTTACACCTTCAAAATCCAGAACTGTACACGGGTGACAGTTTTAGTTGGTGCTCGACTACTTTTCTTACCGATTGTGGAGAAAGTATCACAAATATTAATCGTTTGGGAGAGTGGAAATCAACTTCTGTTGCTGAGGGGTACTTAGAAGAGTCTACAAATCAAAAAATGAAATGTCCAACAAAATACTTCATTCAACAGCATCTTCAACAACATGCAATCTAGAGCTATTTGGAGTTTGACATTCATAAATATTCGCTCTGTAAGATCAAAAATTAATGAACTATTGTTGTTCTTAGAAGATTTAAATTTTCCTAGAATAGTAGTAATTGTCGAGCACTGGTTGCATCTAGCTGAACCCATTCACATTCCAAATTATTTCTTAGTTTGTAGGTTTTCTAGGGAAGTAAATTCCCGTGGAGGGACTCTAATTATGATTCACAAAGATTTTTTAAGCATTTTGTTAAAAATTTAATTTATACATATTGGATATCTGCAGATCTCTAAAGGCAAGTGTTGTACAGTTAAAAAAAAAAGATTTTATTCTCTCTGGAGTTTCCTGTAATGCCTTTGTAATCCTTACTGGAGATTTAAATATTGACTATATGGATCACTTTTGTCGAAACAAACAAATTTTAAGTCAAATAGCTTATCCATGCATGTTGATCAGCCTACAAGAATTACCTCAACTACCTCCAGAACAATAGATTATGTTTGCTCTTCCTCTAATCTCTCTGTGCTGGAATGCTCGACCGTGCATGCTGAACTGTCTGATCATGAGGCGGTTTATTGGTCATTTCCAATAAAAATCACAAGAGCTAAAGGTAATGTTAGGAGAGGGAGACTATGTGCAAAGATTAATATTAGAAAATTTAGTTTGCTATGTGGTCAAACTGACTAGCAGAGAATTTTTCAGGTTTCTTTGGATCATTTTTATCTGCTTTTAAATGTCAAATTTAACACAGCCTTTCCTATAGTTAATATTAATCAGAAACGACGTGGTTCCTGGTACACTACACGTTTTAAAAAATCAGCGATAAATATAAGATCATTACATTATTTAAAAAAGTTTGCGGGAGATAACGTGGGTTTTTTAAATTATTTTCATAACTATCGGAAAAATTTTAAAAGAACAATTAAAATGGCAAAAAGATTATACTATAAAAATAGATAAGAGCAGTCTTCAAACAAAACAAAGGAATCCTGGAAATATGTTAACAAATTAAAAGGAAAAAACTCCTTCTACTACAGCATAGCTGGTAACCTCTCTTGTAAAATTAACCCCAAAGAAGATCCACTAGATTACTTAAGTCATATATCAGTAACAGAAACCTTCGCTCTTTTTCCCACTTCTGCCTTGGAAATTAAGGGTATTTTTAAAAGACTAAAGAAAAAACGTGCATCTGGCACGGATAAGGTTTCACTCAGGTTTTTTGAAGCACTTCCTGACTCGGTTCTGGATGCATTAACCGGAGCTATAAATGAGTCATTCAATAATAGAAAATTCCCAACTTGCTTTAAAAAGCCCTAATTATACCTCTTTTTAAAGGCGGAGATCACAACCTTCCTTCCAACTTTCGCCCAATTGCTCTGCTTCCCACCCTATTCAAGATAGTTGACAAATTAGTACAAGTCGGACTTACTTCCTTCTTAAAAAAGCATAATCTGTTAAGTGCCTCACAATTCGGTTTTCAAGCAGAAAAGAACACAAATGATGCTATTTTTGTTTTTTTTTTGACAACTCTGCATCCAACTGAATGAGGGTGACAAAGCTTCAGCGGTGTTCTGTGATCTATCGAAAGCGTTCGATTGCGTGGATCATAGAATACTGCTGGAGAAATTGGAAGTATATGGAATTAGAGGAAGAGCTCTAGAGTGGTTCCGTTCCTATCTTTCAGAACGATCACAGTCTGTCATTTTTGACAATGGAAATTCCACTTCTGAATTTTTGAATGTAGGTGTACCTCAGGTTTCCATACTGGGAGCACTTTTACTTTTGGTTTTTGTAAATAACCTTGCTCACCTTCCAATCAGTGGAAAAATTACTGCATTAGCAGATGATCAGACGGTTCTGTAGCATGGTCCTGATGTTGAAAGGCTTACTGTGGTCATTCAGAATGATATGTCTCTTATAAAGGAGGGATGCGATGCAAATCGTTTATCCTTTAATTTTTCTAAAACTAATGTTTTAAATTTTAAATGTGATATTAGAGATATCAGTTTGGAGGATGAGATATTATCAAATCCTGAAACAAACAGGTTTCTAGGCTTAACCACAGAAAAGAGTTTAAAATTTAAGGAACATATCAAAACTTTAAATAACAAAATTGCGTCGAGCTGCTACGCTCTTAGGGTTATATCGAGCAATCTTGGATTAGATATTGCTAGGACTGCTTATTTTGCTTTAGTCCAATCTGTCCTTTCATATGGAATTTGCTTTTGGGGATCCTGCGCACGGTATCTGTTTGGGCCAATGTTCATTCTTCAGAAAAGGGCCATTAGAAATTTGTGTAGAGTTGGAAGGCGTTACTCTTGTCGTCATCTCTTTTTGGAATTTTTTTTTAACTCTTTGTTGTATTTTTATACTGGAAACTGTATGCATTGTCTATAAAAAATATAGAAATGAATTATTTAGAAACAGTGATTATAGTGTATAGAGCCTTCCTTATCTCCTACATTTGGTTATTCCACATTCAACTTTGGTCAAAAACTCATTTGTTTATAATGAAAAAAAAATGTTTGTGTTTACCTTTAGAAATAAGAAAAGTTGAAAATTGTAAGAAGTTCAGAAATAGAACGAATTAGTTCTTGTTACCAAAGGCATACTACACTTTGGAGGAGTTCTTTTTAAACTGAACAAATGTTTAGGCTCTTTATTATATTTTGTGTTTTACCTATATTGTTTTGTCTGGTAGTCTGGTCTATTTTGTCTGTGACTTTTATACAGCTGTTAAATGTATATTGCTTTTATGCTTAATTTGTATGCTTAGTTTGTGCCTTGATGTTATATTTTATTACATCACTTCATTTTGTACAATGTCCTATTTTATTTCTGCAAATAGTAAATAGTGATCTTACTTTTGTTAACTTGATAGTAACTAGGCTTGACTATCTTGGTTAATTTTAGATTTGCTTGTATTTAATTAAACTATCTTTCTTTTCTTTTTATAGATTTAGTTAAGTTAAGCATGGCTTTGTCAATGTGTACTATGTATTCGGACAATAAATCTACTTTGAATCGAATTGAATTGATTTGTTACTAATGGGGTTGAGTTGCATTTCGACCGTATCCGAGTGCAGGGGGATTTAAAGGGTCTCCTGAATAAACGAGCCCACACGCGCTTAAAACTGAATTATCTCGTCTTTAAGCCCGGATAAGTAGTAAATCGGTTTATCGGTGTTAAAATTTCTATGATCTATGATGTTACCAAATTCAAGTAATAGGTTAAGAATCTCATACGTCCCGGAGACGGGTCTCCGGTTTTCTCGCAATGTCCGAGACGGGCGCATTGTCTGAGTTATCGAGAGACCCATCAAACTTAAATGAAAGATCAAGAACTTGGAGAGAAATAGAAAAACTCGTTTCTTCCTTTTGAGGAAACTCGAGATACAGGGAATGCCAGCATTGGCTCTCTGTCATGACCGATAGCCGAGATAGACCGCAAGCCGAATTAGAAGAAGCCTTCTACAGAGGGACGGCAGACACTCTAGAAGTCCATCCTAAAAGAATTAAAAACCGGAAAAAGGTCGCAGCAAGGGTCAATTGTGGCCAAGAAGTTAAAAGGAATCTCAGTTCATCCTCGTCGTATTCGATAGTTGAAAACATCGAAAAACCGAAGTCCACAGAAAAAAGTGGCGTGACTCCGAGAAAAAAATGACCTTGCAACGACCTCTACGGGTACTACGCAGTTAGAGGTTGCATCAGCCCTGACCGAGGTAGTGAACGTGGCTCCGCCCCCTTACGCTACTGAAGCCCCTCCTACCGAGCAGGCGACTGTAGGCCTTATGTATACGACCGAACTTGCTAGCACGAAATCGATATTCAAGTCCCGTTTAAGATCTTGAACTTCAAGAGAAGCATTAGACAAGTATGCCTTGATTCGGCGGAGAAGCTGCTGTGAAGACAAACAATCACTTCCAGCCATTGAGTGATATAGAGGACGATAATGCATCCGAGATGTCGCAGGAGGAATCATCACGAACTACCATACCAAGGACAGTTATACTTAAAGCTAAGACGCCACTTAAGACTAAATCTTGACTAAATGTTTGACTCAGAAGGTGTAGAGTATCACTCATATGCAGAGAAAACTTCAAGGACGCACGCATTCGTGCTAAAAGGGATTGATGGCGGCATACAGCCACAAGAGATACGAAATGCGTTGATAGATGAGTACAGTATGAACATCAAGGAAATCTACCAGATGATGAAAACCAGAACCCCACTATACCTTGTGGTGACCGAGGCAGGAGTAAACCTCAAGCATTTGAACCAACACTGCAAATATTTGATGAATGTCCGAGTGGTCTGGGACCATCGCAAAGACGCTAAGCCAATAATGCAATGCAAGCGATGCCAGGGGCTCGGGCATGCATTGACGTACTGTAGATGAGCGTAGCAGTGTTAAAAATGTGCCGGCGCTCATCAAATTACCGAATGCTCTAGCAATGAAACTAAATGTGCAAACTGCAATGGTGGGCATCGATCCATTGACGTTGCATGCCCTGTATATATTTTCAAGGTTGGTCAGATGCAGCAACCTCAGTCGCAGAGGAAGACGTACAAACCGGCACCTCCTTCTTCCAAGCCTGCCTGGCAGAGGCCTGGGAGCGGATAAGGGACAGCAATTACGAAAGAGAATTTACACTCATCAAAAATGTGCAAAATAGTGCTCGCGAAAGTGATCGTGCCGGTACGCGTGTGACTAGTGCTAACATAGATCAAGATGTAAGTACCAACAATTTCACGGCAATAAACAACACTACAGTTAACACATTTAATAAATTGCATGATGTTGCAAATAAAATCAACCCTCTAGTAAATATCAGTGAACTCTTGAACGTACTTGCACACTACGCCGGCTTGCTTGAAGCCAGCGAGGGCAACAAACAGGCTTTAGTGCAAACCACACTTAAATTATTTTCCACTGACATTGGAAACTATGACATATAGGCATTTCTCAACTACACGCAATCGCTAATTCTTAGAATTTTGCATTTTTGATCATATTGTATATATTTCATGTTGTACTGTCATTAGATGAAAATAAAAGTTTGAAGGTCTTGAGAAAAAAAAATGACAAAGGGTAAAAGAGAAATTCTAAGGCTTAAGAACAGACACAGCAGGGTAACAACCAATAGAGAAGAATCGCTCCAGGTAGTAGAAGAATTCTATGCAGAGCTATACCGAAACAGACATAAATTGGAAAAAGAACCAAAGGAGATTAGGGAACAAACGGGAGTAATATATCAAGGATCGGAAGAACTACACGAGATCACAATGAACGAAATAAAAAAGTCACTACAAGAGATGAAAAATAATAAGTCTCCAGGCGAAGATCAAGTAGTCAGAGAAGCAATAAAAATTGGTGGTCAAATCCTATTGGATTCAATAAAAAAGCTCTTCAATTTATACTTTTATAACGCTTCCTTACCACAAAGCTGGAACAACATACTGATGGAATAGATACACAAAAAGGGCGACACTACTGACTTGGAAAATTACAGGCCTGGAGAGAAAACTGGACTTCTACCAAACGGTAGAACAGGCAGGCTTCCGTTCAGGATACGGAACAAATGATCACCTCCTCACACTAAAGCTGCTCATTGAGAAAACAATATAATATAACAGGCCATTGGTGCTTGTGTGTGCTGACTTTCAGAAAGCATTTGACACCATCGAAATGCATGCGATTCTGGAAGCACTTGGTAAATGTTCGGATAGATTACAGACACACACGTTTGATACATAATATTTACACCAACTCAACGGCCAGCGTAAAGAATCATAATATCACTAGAAAGTTTTCCATACAGAGAGGAGTAAGACAGGGCGATACGTTATCCCCAAAGCTATTTAACACCGTTCTAGAATATGCTTTTAGGACCCTAAACTGCGATAACAAAGGTATCAGTATAGATGGGAAAAAATTGAACAATCTACACTTTGCGGACGACATAGTGCTGATAACAGATGATTTGAGGGAGGCCAATTCGATGATAAAAGAGCTAGAGCGGGCAACAAAAAACGTTGGCATCAAAAAACAAAAAACATGACTAATTTGGTACTTGGTGGAATTATATCTCTAGAGGACAAAATCATTGAAGTGGTTGACAAATACAAATATCTAGGTCACGAAATTAGATTAAATAGAGACAATCAAACGCAGGAACTACAAAGAAGAATCTCTCTAGGGTGGGCTGCATACGGTAGACTAAGTCTTTAATCAATGAGTATTACCAGTAATGACCTACGGTGCCGAAACGCTTACACTGACAAGGAACACAAGGAACAATTGGAGGTTGCTCAGAGAAAAATTGGAGAGAGCTATGCTTGGAATTCGAACCCAAGATGGCGTAAGAAATACGTACATCCGGCAAAAAACAAAGGTCCAAGACATAATACAGAGAATAACGACACTAAAATTGAAGTATGCAGGATATGTTGTGAGATTCAAAGACGACAGATGGTCTCTAGAATAATAAATTGGAGACCCCGCGTAGTAAAACAGACAAAAGAAGCAGAGGAAGACCGCCAACACGTTGGAGCGACGATATAAAAAGAGTAGACGGATACTGGAGTCGAACAGCTCAAGATAGAGCCCAGTGGAGCAGTTTAATGGAGGCCTATGTTCAGCAGTGGACTCAACACCAGGCTGGGAGATGATGATGACTATCATTACAAAGTAGGTTTTTCGATGAGTTTTCCCTACTGATTCTACGCACGTATAGCCACACTACAACCCAAGACACAATTCACAAATAGCCGTTGGTTACATCTTACAGCAACACGATTGAAAAGCTTGAGTTAGCTTAAGTAATCTGAATATTGCCCTGAAATTGTTGCCCTATTGCAAAGGGAATATGCCGCAGCGAGTGTGTGCCAAAGGGTCTCGTATTGTCGAGTCCCGAGTAAAAACTCGGCGAATAGATAAGGTGGGCTAAGCTAGAATAAGGCATACACATTGTATTGTATTGTATAAATGAGATTGATTGATTGATGACTAATTGGGGTGAGGTAGAAATACAACATTGGCAGTTCTAAGGCTTGTTGAGAACATAATGGAGGGTTTTGAGGATTCAGAACATACAGTGTCAACTTTTTGTGATCTCAGTAAGGCCTTCGACTGTGTTCGGCATGATATTCTCTTGGGGAAACTTTCTTTTTACAATTTTTCATCAGACAGCATATCTCTTATTAAATCATATCTTGCAAACAGAGTACAAGCAGTTCATTGCAATAATAATTTATCTAATACACAACAAGTTACTATCGGGGTACCACAGGGTTCAGTAATTGGTCCAATTTTGTTCTTGATATACATTAATGATTTACACACAATTGCAGAGACTGAAACTTATATAAATTTTGCTGACGATACTACTGGACAAGTACAACATGCCAACTTACAAGTAGCTCTGGACATGTCAGGCCGAGTACAGTCGAGGGTCATGCAGTGGTTCTCTTCAAATCAACTTTTCCTTAATGGATCTAAAACCCAAAAATATGTCTTCTCACTAAAGAAAATTGAGCCAATGGAGGGGAATGTGAAGTTTCTCGGTGTAACCCTGGATAAAAAACTGCTATGGGACGCACATACAGAAATTATAAGCAAAAAACTGAGCAAAAATATTTATCTCTTGAGAAATCTAACATCTTGTGTCTCGCCTAAAGTGGTAAAACAAGCTTATTTTTCTCTGCTTCACTCCCACCTGGCCTACGCTTTGTTGGTCTGGGGACATTCAGCGGGTGCCCAGCGGGTATTTGCAATGCAAAGAAGAGCTGTGAGGGTATTGGCTGGTTTGGTCTATCGGGAGGACTGTCGGTGTGCTTTTGTCGGGACCTGTATATTGACTTGACTTTACCATCAGAGTATATTTTGCAGAATCTCTTATATGTTAGGGAGAACTGTGATCGATTTTCCTGCTTTGCAGATGTTCATAATCATCATACCAGACATAAGGGACATCTCATAACTCCCTACCATAGACTGCAAAGGTGTCAGAATGGCCCGGGTTTTCATGCAGCCAAACTGTTTAATAAACTTCCAGAGGAGATAATAGTCCTAGGTAGGTCAAAGTTTAAAATAATAATAAAACAATTTTTACTTGAAAAAGCCTTCTACTCCCTGGAAGAGTTTTACAACTCTACTCTCATTTGCCTTAACAACAAACTAAAAAATATTGTGATAATAAGTACCTAGTTAAGACTTTGTTTTTAATTACCAGTTACCTGTCCTCTTGATTGTAGTGTGAGTTTTAGGTGTAAATTTTAAAGTTTTAGGATAGGCACCCCTTTTAACCTTGTCCTGTTTATGTTATTTTACTTTCTTGTTTGTATTTTATTTGACTTTTATTACTGTTTATTTCAATTTAGTCTGGTTAATTATATAAGCATGTAAGTGCTAATTTCTTTTAAATGAATGTGAATAAATAAGTGAATTTTAAATTTTGAGTAATAATGTATGTATATTTTGGTTGACTTGTGTAAACACATATGATATATTAACATGAATAAACAATTTGAATTTGAATTTGAATTTGGGTTGCGTCTTTTAAAAGAAATATTAATAATATAATAAAAAATGAGGATTTAGAGAATACTTATTCCCTTCTGGATGACGTAAGAATTTGTGGGAAGAGTAAAGAACATCATGATCAAGATCTATAGAAGATCCTAAATGCGGTTGAAACCAAGAAAAATGTAAATTTTGTGTAACTAAAATAAATATATTAGGTTATACAATAGAAAGAAAAACAATAAAACCAGATGCCGATATGCTTAGACCTCTTAAGGAGTTACTGTTACCCATAGATACAGCCTGTTTATATATATATTTTTTGAAAAAATTCATCCGCTTATTGAAGTAAAACATTTTCCACTAATCGAAAATCAAGCTGCAGCATTTGAAGAACTTAAACATAACTAATTATGTTGTTTTCTCCATTGATGATGAAGCTACCTTTACAGTGGAGACACTTCTGACTTCGCTATTGCTGCCCAATTAACACAATTAGGTAAACCAGTGGCGTTTTTCTCAAGAAGATTATCAAAATCTGGACATCGACATAGAAAAAGAGGCATATGCTATTGTAGAAACACTTAGGAGATGGAGACATCTGATCAAAGATCACTTGCTTTCATGTTTGAAAGTAATTACTACCTCTAAAATAAACAATGAGAATATAATGCGTTTGCGACTGGAATTTTCCTGTAATAAGTATGACATAATACAGAGCTGATAAACAGAATATAGTGGCCGATACGCTTTCAATAATATCAGCTGCAGTATTAAAGTATTAAAGTGTACCTGTGACCAAACTATATACAACCTACACAGCTCGTTATGCCACCCAGGTACCACTAGGCTCTATCACTCGGCACGTTGCAAGAATTTACCATTTTCATTGGAATACATAGGAAGAGTCACATTATCTTGTCCTATCTGGGCTAAAGTTAAACCAAGATTTCATAAATTCTAGGCATCTCTTATTAAATAAAGCAACAAATCCTTTTGAGAGATTAAATATAGATTTTAATCTCTGCCACTGCCTACTGGAAATAATAATCGCTATCTTTTAACTATGGTGGATGAATATTCTAGATTTCCGTTTGAATTTCCATGTTGTGATATGACTTCTTCAACTGTAATTAACTGTCTGAACTCACCTTTTCTCAGTATTTGGAACACCGTTCTATATACATACAGATAGGGGTAGTACATCTTTTACTAGAAGAACTAGAGTCATTTTTGAGCAGTCATGGAATTTCCATAATGGATTTATTTAGAAAACGATAAAATCTCGAAACATGAAAATACATCAGTGGCAAGTAGTTCTCATTAATTCTCTTCATTTTATCCGATCTCTTCTATATACATCGATAATTGTTCTCCACATGAATATATGTTCAGTCACACCCGTAGATCGAGAAGTGTTTGATCTATTCCTACATGGTTAAGTCTTCCTGGTCCGGTCTTTCTTAGGAAAAATATGAGACAAAATAAATGTAAACTTCGTATAGAAGATCTCGAACTGTTAGAAGTAAACTCAGCGAGAGGGTAATTAGATTACGATGACCTAATGAATTTAGCAGATACAGAATCATACGCCTAGGGACAGAGGTAAGACTTGGACAATACGGACAAAGCAAATTTCAAAGAATTTAATGAAAATGCTAGGGATCACCCTATTCGTTAAAGAAAATCACCCGCATAATTAACAGATTTTATAATTACCTTAACTGGTTATAATTGTGATATTATCATGTTAGTGTCAGTATTTGTGTTGTTAGTTTATTGAAGCCTCTATTCTCGAGGTTCTCTTTTCTACACCTTCGATACTATTAATAAACATCATAGTGTCATGTGCATAGTTTACATTGTTCAAACACTCATCATTCACCTTAATGCCAGCCTCTAGAACCTCTAAGGCCCGTTGGAATATTTGTTCACACAACCCTGTCTAATATTCCTTCGTGATCATTTATCATCTGAGTCTTCTCCTTATATACTTGAAGACTGATTCCAATATAGATTACTTACAATTCTCAGATCCCTCTCATAATTATGCTAATCGTCTTCAGGATGTCCATAAGATTGCCATGCTGTACGATATCAATACCTTCTGGTAATCGATGAGGCATGCGTATATATCACACTTGACGACGTCACTGCATCTCCGAAATAAGACTTGGATGCTGAATAGAGTTTCTCTGGTTCCCATAGCATTTCTAAAGAGTCTCAGCAGGTGGCTCATGAAGCTGATAGTTCGAAAATCGGTACATTGTTTGGCATTGGATTTCTTTGATATCTGTATAATAGTAGGTCGCAATCATTGCCTGAGTATTACTCCCACACTGTATATGTCGCTAAATATCTTCACCAACCAACAGATACCTCGTTCGTTAACAAGGTTCAAGAATTCAGCATGAATTTTGTCGAGTGTAGGTGCTTTGCCCTCTTTTAATCGAGATATGGCACGTTTGACCTCCTCTGTTGTCATTGGGAGACTATCTGGGGGACCGAAGTCCGGCGGCTGCCGAGGCCTGTCATGTATGATTTCCATGTCTCCGCTATCTCTCCTTTCTCGACTATAATTTCGTTGTCTTTGTTATATAATTAAATTTGCCTATTGTTTTCCTTCTATACAATTCCGCGGCTTCTTTGACCTTTTTATGCAAATTGAATGAACCATATGTTCGTTCCGGTACCTCTATTGTATCGCACTCATGCCGTTCTTATTTTTTTTTCCAAATTTTTTTGTATTTTCTATGATCACCTTTCGAGTTCCTTCTATCTTCCATGTGTTGTAGGATTTTCTTCATCATTCAAGCCTTTCCCTTTTATTTTATTTTTCTTTAGATATTCATCTTTAACTTTATTCACTGCCCTAGACGATAATTCTAGTGTTTCCTCTGTACTATTTCTCCTTTTAAGATTATCAATCTTTTCCGACAGCACGTCCATCCCTCTTTGTCTCGTGCTTTTGTCCTTTAATTTTCTAGTGTTCCACTGTTCTCCGTGCGCATTTATACATTCCGTACATCTATTTGGCACCTAGGGTATTTGTGTTGGTTAAACCATTCAACCTCTATCCAATCAGCGCACGGGTGCGAAGATCGTGTATGGAAGGTAATTCGGTGCCAAATTCACGTACGGAATGTTGGGTTAGTTTGGGTTAGTTTTGTATGGTTGCGCCCCGGAGCGAGCGAAGCGAGCGGAGGGCCATGCGTAAAGTTAACAGTAATAACTACAAACCGCTGTTTGAAGACGCTTGTCTTTAAAAGACGCCTCTCATCCTTTCCGAACTTCAACCATATCTTTGAAGCCTTCAGAAAATGCTTACACTGCAAAAGTATTTATTACATTCCGTACCTGAATTTGGCACCAAATTACATTTCGTACACGATTTTCGTATCCGCGCGTTGATAGAAGTTCAAATTTTGAATGGTTTGACCAATAAAAACCTCTAGGTGCCAAATGCATGTACGGAATGTATTAATGCTTTCCGTGCATCTTTCGTGGAACTTTCTTTAGCTTTAATTAAAATTTACCAACGAGTAGACAATTGACTGATGGTATGTCAGCGCTTCAATGGGTCTTACCAGATAGGCTGCTATTGCGGAATTTTTGTTTACCAGAATATAATTATGTTGGGGTTAGTTTGGGTTAGGTTAGTCAGTTTTAATCATCTCCTGATGATGCTAACATGGTTAGCGAAACGCGCGTCGAGTGCAATAATTGAGTTTCGGTATTGTGGATAAAACTCCGTTTTAGTACAGAATATAATTATTTGCTTTATCACATTTTTTCCTGGTTGGTCTTGTAGTGAAACCCAGGTCTACAGAGGACATGCTGGTAGTTAAGCAAATGTATTCAGGATGACATATTCTTCTTAATCGGTAAATATATTAAACCTTTCTCCGCGTTCATTTCTCATCCCTAGTCCATAATTGCCTACAAATTCTCTACTTCTGCCTCTACGAATTTTGGTACCCAACTAACCCAAAAATGTGAAGAATGATATTTCGTTAGCTTCCTCGCAATATGTCATGAACTTAGGTGAATCATGTTTCAAATTGTTTTCGCGCCGCATGTTCTTCACATACCCTCAATTTCTCTTTGGTAGATTATTTTGAAGAAGAGTATCACCAGGTGCCTCATGAGGTTGATAGTTCAAAAATCAGTACAGTGTTTGGCATTGGATTTCTTTGGTATCTGTATAATAGTAGATCGCAACCATAGCTTGAGTATTACTCACACACTGTATATGTCTTTTATTATTTTTACCAATGAACAGAGACCTCGTTCGTCAACAAGCTTTAAGATTTCAGCATGGATGTTGTCGATGATTCGCCCTCTTTTAATTGAGATATGGCACGTTTGACCTACTCTGTTGTCTGTTGTTATTGGAAGACTATCTAGAGGACCGAAGTCCGGCGGGTACCGAGACCTATCATCCTCGAAGGATCCCGTCATGTATGTTTTCCATGTCTTCGCTTGTTATGTAATTTGCCTATTGTTTTCCTTCTATACAATCCCGCGGCTTCTTTGACATTTTTGTGCATATTGAATGAACCATATTTTGATTCCGGTACCTCTGTTTTATAGCATTGATGCCGTTCTTATTTCTTTTCTTATATTTTTTGTATGGTTTGATATTTTCTAGGATCACCTTTCGAGTTTCTTCTATCTTCCATGAGTTGTAGGATTTTGTTCGTCATCCAGCCTTTCCCATTTACTTTATTGTTCCTTAGATATGCATCTTAAACTTCCTTTACTGCTCTGGACAACCCTTCTAGTGTTTCCTCTGTACTATTTATTTCTTTAAGGTTATCAATCTTTTTCGACAGCACGTCCTTCACTCTTTGTCTCGTGCTTTCCTCCTTTAGTCTTCTAATATTCCTGTGCGTCTGTCGGGGAACTTTCTCTAATTTTAACTTTAATTTACCAACGAGTAGACAGTGATCTGATGCTATGTCAGCATCTGGATGGGTCTTAGCAAATAGGCAGCTATTGAGGAATCTTTTATTTACCAGAATATAATCTATTGTTTCCTGGTTGTGGTGAAGCCCAGGTCTGCAGGCGTCGTGCTGTGTTCAGGATTCTTCCTAGGCGAGTATATTCAACCTTTCTCCGTGTTAATTCCTCATTGCCAGTTCATAATTCCCTACAAATTCTCAACTTTCACCTCTGCCAATTTTGATACCCAACTAACCCAAAAATATCAAGAAGATATTTCTTTAGCTTCCTTGCAATATATCATGATCTTAGGTAATTCATCTTCACAGATGTCCTGAAAGTGAGTTCCACAGCGATGCAGTGCATCAGACAGAGGAGTCCTTGTAAAGCGATGTTCTAGGTGTTTCCAGTGGTACAACGAACGGGTGAGCTCTTGCCGTCTGCCAAGCCTGTCTCACATGCGTTGCTGGGGGCGGGATGATGCGGGCCAAATCCTGGGAATGTCTACCGTAAAAATATCTGTAAAACAGGGAGATCTCGACCATATGTCGATTCCAGATCTCGGGTCAACTCCGGGTTGCCTTTGAGACGCACGGCCCTATTCTGAATGAAATCCAGCAGGTTTAGAGTGAGCTTCGATTGAGCAGAGCTTTGTAGAGCAAGAGCAGCTACTGCGGTGTATACAGTTTTTGGTTGCGAAATGGCGCACCAAGCTTCTGGGAAGTTGATTTTGCGACGTTAGCAACGTGGTCATGCCAGGACATATGGCTGTTGACCGAGACACCCAGTAATCCGATTGACGAGGATGAAGGAATAGTCGATCCTTCTATAATGATGTCAGGGCCCGCTGTATTAGTTTTTTTGGTAAACGTGGTTGTTTGGGTTTTTGCTGCAATGAACTGGACCAAACTCATATCGTCTCAAGTTCGAACTTTCTCCAGATCTTGATTAATTGTTGTAGTATGCTCCTGCGTCTTCGGTGATAAGTCTCAGTCGCAGGAAAAGGTTTTTCTGATCTGAAATTGGGACAAAAGTGTACTGTCATCTGCAAAACTATAAACAGGTTTATTGGTTTCGGTCAGTAGGTCATTAATATAGATGAGGAACAGAGTTGATGAAAGTATTGCGCCCTGAGGCCTTAATGGTGAACGTGTCTGAGATGTGTCCATTAACTGCAATATGCAGAGATCGGTTCTTAAGGAAACTGGCAAGCCAGCTGCAGAGAGAAGCTGGCAGTCCGAAGGACGGCAGTTTGCTGAGCAATCCGTCATGCCAAACTGTACTGAATGCCTTCGAAATATCTAACCTAATCGCTCGAGGTGCTCCGTAGTTCTGAATTGCCCTACTCCTTATACGAGTATGACAGAATAGAGTGTAAATATTATGTTTCGGTATTGCGGATAAAACCGTGTTTTAGTGCAGTTTGCCGAGGATTCCAAACCCTTCTGCACTATATACTAGGGACATTCGGCTTTCAGTGCTTAATCAATTCAATTTAGTGTATGTAATTTAGGAATAGTGTATTCAAATATTAATTTTCTCACAAAATAAATAAAAATTCAGCCCTCATCAATAAGCCATGATATTTGTTTTCTGAAGAAGAATGAAATGTCGTTTTTACACGTTTGTCACGGTAACCCGTCTTTTGCTTCTTTTCTTTCTAATTAAAAGAATTCCGAGCCTGCTAATAAACAAAATTCTAATTGTTGGAACCGCGTTTGGAACACACTATACACATTGATTGTAAAAGCATTTTAAAAATAGTGATGCCGAATATTTCTAGAAAAAAAAACGGTCCAATTAGGCGTCTCCAAATCGAATACCATCAATATCTGCCCGCCAAAAAATTCAAATTAAACATTAAAATAGATAATGGACCAGCACCGTGGCATTACACTATCACATTAATTATAAATTAAAATGGTGATCGGCTGCTCAGTTATTAAACTCCTGCAGACTTGATAAGAGGTCCGTAGCTTCTTTTAAAAAGAATGTTTTTGAGGCCGTCCATATTTCAAATTCCAATAGTTCACTTAGTAATGTATGAAAGTTTGCATGAACTAACCGTTGAATTTTTGGTGATAAAAATTCAACATTGAGTTTTTTTGTGCGTTCTGTGATGTCGGCAAGTAAACTTGTTGTTAGTGATTGTGATAGTTCCAGAAGGAGTTTTGGAGGCTTTTGCACATATTTTTGTCATTCCGATTTTTCACAAAGGAGCTTATAATAGTGAGTATCAAGAATTGGAATATGTGTGGTGTGTAGAAATCTTGGTCATTATTTGCGAGTTGGAAATTAAAGAGGGTTTAAATCGTCTTAACTTCAGTTTGCCTATGAATTTATTCAGCGAATACAAGAGGAAATCTCGATAAATTCCATCACCTTTTTGAAAATATTTCTATGTAGTGCTCTTTAGCACTTATTGAGATATTTATGCTATTTAATAGTCTATCTCTGTATAATAAAATAAGACTAATAAAACTTGAAATATATTTTTTCACTTGAGAAGGACAGATAAATCGTCAGACGGCCATCATAGCAGGCATCCTATTATCTAAGTTGATTGCTGTAATACTTAATATAATATTCCCTTTAGTTCTAAAAGTTGATATATGCATGAATATCACAATTTCTTATGATATATTTATCTGTATCAAATCTCCTTAACTTTGATTATATTGATCCTTTCGAAAAATATTGTCCACAAACACACCATCCCTTCAATAAATAGTAAACATATCTACGTTAGGCGATACTAAAAGCTACAGTGACATCTATATTGCTATCCAGGGTGCATTTTGCGCCTCGATTTTCAGCATGTAAAATGAAAATCTGGAAAACGCTCGGACTCGTCGACTTTTGGTTCAATGGGGAGATATGTTCTTATCTACGCAGCTTCAACCTTCTAACGAAGAAAGGGCAACCCCCCAAATTCGAACAAGGGAGAAGGGTCGTACAATACTTCTTTTTGAAGATATCATCGGGTACTTTATGACCCTTAAATTTTGCGTAAATATTTTCGAAATGGAAGTTCGAATAGTAAACGAGTCAATTGGAAAAAAACGTTTACTTAAACATCAACTGCAATCCTACCAGATTTGCATTTAAGCAATGTGTCTTCTAATTTCTTTTTTGTTTTTCATAAAGAAAGTAAACATATGTGTCCGATTTAATGAGATTAACGTGATTTTTTAAAAACCCTTCATTTGTGCCAAATCGATTGTTAATTTCTAGTAAAATCAAAATGGTAGGAATGGTCAAATGTTTTATAGAAATAATGAAAGTATGCAAGTAACGGCTAGTACGTTCAACAAACGACATCCTAAAAACCATGTGCGCGATGTATATGTATTACAACTGGTTGGCAAATTTAATAATAATGGATCAGTGGGAAATAAAAAAAGGGTGTATGAAGGGGATGGCGGGAGAGAAGTTGCCATTCTAGGTCATACGTCACGTGCAACAATCCAGAATCCAGAGAGTCCTAAAACAAAATAAGTTCAACCCTTTCAAAAAACGATGATGATTTGGATCACCGACTCCAATTCTGTGAAGTAATTAGTGAAACTATTAACAAAAATGCAAAATATTTGTACGTATTTTTCGAATTCATTTCATGTTAACGGCATTGGCAATAGACTGCCGATGTTGGTCAGATGAAAATCCTATAGTATTCCATGACGCAAATATGTAATATCCTCTAAATTAAATATTTGGGCAGGTATTTACGGAGATCACTTAATTGGCCTCTATTACCCAGAAATATTGATGGCTAAACGAATCTGGACTGGAATTGTTAGAGAATGCTCTTCATCCAGCCTTTCAACAGAAATTGAAGAAAACCATTTCGCCCAAGCGGTGCGTATATTTAGATGAAAACTTGCCTCAAAACTGAATTGGAAGAAGGCATCGTATTGAGTGGCCACCAAGGTCACCTGATTTGACTCCAATACATTTTTTCTATGCGCTCATCTGAAGTCTTAAAATTATGCTTCTCAGCCTAAATCATTGGATGATCTGTGAAATCCTATAATTCATGAATGCCACCAAATTACACCCGAAATGTTACGTAACGTAAGACAACGTTTTGAACATGGAACATGCATGGAGGTAAATGGCGGTCATTTACAGCATTCAATAAACTGATCAGGAAAGTAAGTGAGGACTTTTTTTGCATTCACCTTTTTAAGAAAGAAATTTCAAATAAAGAAACATACACTTTGCAGTTTTAAAGGTGAAGCTCACCCCCGTCTAGACAGTTCCGTCTTATGTCACTTTTAAATGTGTTCCAACTCTTATTTTGAAGTCTATAGCTCTTGTGATTAATTAATTATTAGCAAAAAACATCTTTCCGGCAGACTTTGGTAAGCTGTAATATTAAAGGGGATAATAGTAGCGACTACAACCTTGAAGGTTATAATCAAGTAAAAATATCATTAAAATTAGGTATCACTCTACATCCATTCTCATTATAAATTTTAGGGGTAACTGTTAGTTGAATGGTTGAAAATATAATAAGAATTGGTCTCCCTAAATTCAGCGATCCACGGTTCCGAGTGTTTTCCAGATAATCATTTTAAATACTTAAACTCAAGGTGAAAACTTATACATGGTTAGTAAAAAGTACTGGAACGCTTAAATATCTTCAAAATCACTAAATCTGCATTTGCAAAATTCGGGGCCGGGGAGGTTTCCGGACATTCGAAATTCAACCATAATATGGGCACTGTTGCCAGATTTACCAGTTTTGCGCTACATGTAGTCATCTTAAGTGGAACGCTACATTTATTTTAATTGCAATAAATTGGGCGTATCGTATTTAGTAAGATGCCCAATTTTCAAAGTTATATCTTCACTAATTGCTGATATGTGACAACAACGCACTTTTAGTAAAAAATTCTTCAAAGCTGCTAAGGCTGCATTTACAAAATTCGATACCTGGGGGTAAAATTGAACTATGATATCGGCACTGTTGCCAGATTTACTTACCAATTTTGCGCTACACGTAGTCATTTTGCCATTTTAAATGAAACGTCCCATTTATTTTTAGTGCAATGAATTGGACGTATCAAATTTAGTAGGACCCCAAATTTTGGAAAAATTTATCTCTACTAATTACTGAGATGTGACAACAACGTATTTTTAGTAAAAAGTATCGGAACCCTTAAATATCTTTAAAATCGCTAAAGCTGCATTTACAAAATACGGTATATATGTCACATCTCAATAATTAGCAGAGATAAAATTTTTAAAAATTTGGTTTCTTACTAAATTTGATACACCCAATTTATTGCAATAAAAATAAATGGGGCGTTCCATTTAAGTTAACAAAATGACTGCGTATAGCGCAATACTCGTAAATCTCGTAACAGTGCCGATATCATGGTTCAATTCCGAACTTCCTCAGGTACCAAATTTTGTAAATGCAGCTTTAGCGATGCTGAAGATATTTAAACTTTCCGGTTACTTTTTACTAACCCTGTATAATTATATAAGGTACGTATGAGAAAAACATAAAACTATTACACATATCATGTTTTAAACTCCGACTTTGAACAAACTCAAATTTTACTGTTACTCAGCGGATTATATATTTCCCAAATAGAAAGATATGCCTATTATTACATTTACCCAGAAATAATATACACAAAATGCCTTAAATGCTAAAGCAACTAAATAGGCGGACAAAAAACCATTTCTGACATAGTCAACATATGCACGTTTTCTATCTCAACTCATTTCATCTGCGAAAATAAAAAATGAGAGTTTGAGGTATTCTGAAAACGATATTTTCCTGCCACTCTTGAACTAACAGCAAAATTTAATTCAGTCAATATTTTTAGCTAACCTCCATTTTCCCTGGGCTTTATAATATTAAAAATATAAATTATTTTCAATTAAATATTTGGAAGATTGCAGACGAAACGTTGTTTGCCTTAATTTTGTAGACTTGATTTTCCCCTTTTCTCTCCAACTCACATCTTTTTTACAAATTTAACGATGCCCCCCTTTTTCGGCCTTTAGGAAAATTCTTGTCAATGAATAAAACCTACGTAAATGCACGTATATATTTTCTGCATGAAAACATCAATATCTTCATAAAATATTTAACTTTTGTCTGTTTTTGAAAAATCATATATCTAAAATCAGACAATGAAGATATTTACGAAGATATTGATTTTTTCATGCAGAAAAAATACGTACATTTACGTAAGTCGTATTAATTGACCAGAATCTTCTTAAAGGACGAAAAAGTGTATCGCTAAATTTGTAGAGTTGGTGAAAAACGTTGAAAATCATATATCTTGCCTACAAACTTAAAAATCACGCTTTCTAAAAAAACAGAAGTCAGCTGGAGAAATGGTTATATATCAAATGTTTGGAACTTTACAGACGAAACATTGTTTGCACTTATTGCCTTAAATTTGTAGATAATATTTTACACGTTTCTCACCAACTCACATCTTTCCTACAAATTTCGCGATGCATTTTTCGTCCTTTAAGAAAATTCTGGTCAGTGGATAAGACCTGTGTAAATATAAAAAATAAACATCTTCAAAAAAAAATTTAACTTTTGTCTGCTTTTAGATATTATACGATTTTCTTAAAACAGACTAAAGTTAAATATTTTATAAAGATATTGATGTTTTCATGCAGAAAATAAACGTACATTTACGTAGGTGTTATTAATTGACAAGAATTATTATTATAAAAGATGCAAAAATGCATCGTTAAATTCGTAGGAAAGAAGTGAATTGGTTAGAAACGTTGAAAATCGTATATCTTGCCTACAAACCTAAATACCAGGCCATCTAAAATAACATAATTAATCTGAAGCAATGGTAGACAAACCTTATTCGTTTATGATAATTCAAAAGATAGGCCCATGAAAGGTAGGTAGGTGGAAAGCCGAAAAAGACAATTTTCAAAAGATGTTTCTTGCTTTTCGAAACAATCTGCATACCAGACATGTTCTGATATCTGAAAATTCGGATCTTTGAATGCTACTCGTAAATAGCCAATATATTATTGCATCTTATACAGGAATGGCCAAAGGTCTTGAATAAAATTCATATTTTTTGAGCAAGCAATCAATGTTCTCAAAAAACGCTGAAACACGGTAACACACACTTTTTGGCCATACCAAATAAACATGTTTTATGTTTGCAATAACCAGTTTTTTTTAATTTATAAATTAAAACGTTTTTATAAAATTGAACTTTAATAAATTCTATTCACAGGTGAGCTAATGCCGCAAATGCTGAAAATGTCCTCCATTTACTGTCTGACATTCTCCTAGGCGATAGTAAAGGTCGTCCGCAGCATTACGCATGACTTCAGGTGGTATATTACGTCTCTCTGCCGTGATTTTGCGCTTTAGATCTTCAATATTGCCCGGTCTATTCTGATAAACTCTTTCTTTCAGATATCCCCAAAGAAAGTAATCTAGGGGCGTTAAGTCTTGGTGACCATTCAATTGTACCGCGTCTCCCAATCCGACGATTTGGAAACATTTGATCTAAGTATCTGCGAACATTAATACCAAAATGTGGAGAAGTGCCATCTGGTTGGAACCAAATTCTTTCATCATGTATATCTGAGCAGGTATCAGTTCGAATGTTGGGAAGTCTAGGTAGCTTTCGGCCGTAAGGTTTTCTTCAAAAAAAAATGGACCCAAAATTCTATTGTTGACAATACCTGCCCATACATTAAATTTTTGAGGACGCTGCGTATCATAATCGTGTTTCAATAGCTCTTGAACAAGGTATACCTTATACGGATGATATTTCTCTTTTTCTAAAAACCTTCGAATTGTAGCGCGAGGAATATCCTGACTATGATACAATGAAACTATTTAAGTATGAGGATTTGCAGCTATTTCTAATGCTATGTCCAATTTTTTAGCGTCATCCAAAGCAACTGTCCGACCATATTTGGGCAAATCACGTACTGTACCGTGTTCCTCAAATTTGTGAAATATTTTGCTAGCTGTCCCTTGTGCGATTTGGTTTTCGGGATATTTTGCATTAAATAAATCACACACTTAATATTAAATTAAAATTTCGATACGCTTTCTTTGCGACATTACCATTGTGATTTTTTAATTTTGGTTACTAATATTCAGACTTCCGATTTACAACTAAAGTAAACAATTAGCCTGAACAGCCTGGTAGATGAAAAAAGACACACAATACCTTATTTTTGCTCTAGCAACAATATCAATGGTTCAAATTTTTTATCTGTTATTAATTTTTCCCAATAGTCCCTCACTACAGTAGTTATTTTATAAGGCTCTAAAATCCTGGTTATTGCAAACATAAAACTTGTTTACCTGGTATGGCTGGCTGGATTCCATTTTTCATGAGATTTTCAACGAGCTCCCACAAGACATGAAACGTATGTCTGTGAAAAAAAAAAGTTGAATTTTATTCCAGACCTTTGGCCTTCCCTGTATCAATAACGTGCGGATATGATAACTACATTTTCTCTTTAAATACAAAAAAAGCTAATTGTAAAATCCTCATCAGTGGCCACGACCATTATGCGCTTCTTGCGCGTAAAGTAATTGATTTAAAGTTCATTAACTTCTTGTAATTGCGAGTTTGGTTTTTAGCAAAAAAGAAAATCTATGAATAAATTTTAATTCAAATTGGTAAATTTATCGCTGCATTTACTGGTCAAAAGCTATCCTTCAGAAAAAAAAATCATTTTGCCCTTTAATAGAATATGTTTATGCGTGTGAGTGAGCGTACAGGGTGGCCCGTTTATTATGGGATGACACCTTATCTCAGAATCTACGGGGTGTACCAAAAAAATTTAATACAAAAGTTGTTTGGATTTACTTAAACTTTTAAAATATTATATTTTTATATATGCAGGGTGTTCGTGTTTCGTGGACAAGTATCAACTTCCTTATGTTAAATAGAATACCCTTTATATTAAGGCATTTTTTAATTCCTAGATATATTTTATATATAATATCCTATACCTAAGTCTAACCGTTTTTGACATATTTTGAATTTTATATCAAAAATGACGTTTGCAGGTCTAAATATAACTATCAATTTCTCCTATTGAAATCCTTTATTATATAATTGGTTTCCTTGTAGAAGAGGATCTACTTTAGTCCTGTGTTGACATTTTTATAATAAATAAATACAGGGTGATCAAGAACTAACATTAAAAATTGAAATGAAAAAATCTTTAAATTTTGTTCAAATGGAAACCTCCTAGTTTATAATTTTATCTTATTTAGCATATAAAAATAAGGTCGACTTTGTATAAGGTAGTCTATTCGAAAAACTTCTAGTTTTTGAATTATTGACAATTTAACATTTTTCTATTGTAAAAATGCTATGCGGCTTTTAAGTTTTGTTCACCCATATTTTTAATGCTAAATAAGATAAAATTATAAAAATAGGAGTTTCTATTTGAAAAAAATTACTTTTAACGATTTTTTCATTAAAATTTTTAATGTTAGTTTTTGATCACCCTGTATTTATTAACACAGAATCCTAAAGAAGATTCATTTTCTTAATATGCAGGGTATTCTATTTAAAATAAGGAAGTTGATACTTGTCCAAGAAAATACGAACACCCTGTATATATAAAAATATAATGTTTTAAAAATATAAGTAAATCCAAACAACTTTTGTATCAAACTTTTTTTGGTGCATCCCGTAGATTCTGAGATAAGGTGTCATCCCATAATAAACGGGCCACCCTGTACGTGTCCTTTAACCAGCTGGAAAAGTTTGAAAAATGTATGCGTTTGGTACAGGTAATTCTAGTCATGGACAGTTCAGATTGGGTTTGAGCACGTGTGGTTAGATTCGCTTTAAAGTTACAATAGAAGCAACAATTCTATAGTTAATATTAAGGGTGTAACCAGGATGGTTTCCTTATTTCTGAAGGAAATCGACATGCCATTGGCGTGTCTATAGGCAAGTTTTTTTAAATCAACAAAATACTAAATATTATTTTGACAAGTGTTTAATATGGATAAATAAATAGCGAGAAACGGAATCTATTTAAAGTCTATATTTTGGCATTAAAAAGGACGTTTTGAAAAATAATTTCAACGACTTTTTTAAAAAGAGAGTTAAACTTTGCCACGAAGTCTAAAATAATTATGAGCCATTCATCAACTACATATTTGTGTAAGGAGCCTTATTTAAATTAACAATTTCAATAACTTACAATCATATTTCCTTCATAAGGTTTTCCTTTTGAGGAAAGTCAACTGATAATATCGTTTTTTCTCCAAGAAGAAGTTGATAGTATTTCAAGCTCCTTGGAGTGGTAACTAGTGTTGTCCATAGTGATCTTACTGAGAAGGATTAAGGTCCAGCATTTCTTTGCCCTTCCACAAAGCCATTTTTACTATCAATATTTGTGATTATTAACCGGCCTTTCTTTACTAGAAGGCGCTTTAGTTCCAGTAGAGTAGACCATCCTTCTAGGGAAGCTTGGAACGAACTTGTACTTTTATATTTGCATTATATTATTTTTTCTTAATTCATTTACTGTCTAATATAAAGGTTATAATAGGCAGGTGTGTGAGCAATAATGTTTGTATGAAAAGAAATACCGGTACTAAGCCTATGTAACAACCGAAACAAGGTTGAACATTGAACCAGTGATCCCAACAATTTATTGAGGGTCGGTATCAGTTAAATACTCTCGTTCTCGATCATTGAAATAAATCATAGTCTCGTCCTTGGTGTTGATCTAAATGCGTCAAAACCAAGATCGAGACCCGATAACACACTATTTTTGTTGTCGAAGTCGTTAAGTTAATTCGAATTCACTTGTGATAAGTAAACAGATATCCGATATCCTAGAAATTAACTACACTTCTTCAAAATTCTATAATTAGCTTTTAGAAAGTAGGCATTACAATTTAGCGCAGTAAATGGCCTGCACAGTGCACAGCCCGTAATAACAGTTTTCGCCTTAAAAAAATTAAAATAATTGTTTATTATGTTTATTACAGTATGGTTTCAATTAGTAATGCTGATAATTAGTTATGCTGATAAAATTCCGATTTATTGTACTATCACAAAGCATTTAATTTTAGGACGTGATGTTAAAATAAAGGTTATCTTAGGAATGATATTTTTTACCACGTGGAACGAAATTAAAAATAGATTCAGAGTAAAGGAACGAGGGCGGATTTGAAGATAATTACGTTCATTACAGAATTTTTTTACTCCTAATATTTCTGATAGTTTTGTGAATCTATGATTTTATTAATTAATTATCTTATTTTTGTTACAATATTTCTTAAACAGGGGCAACCAACGGCTGTATTGATGCTATAATTATCGCAAATGATGGATGGATATTTAAATAATATAATTTGGTGAATAGATAATTCCAGTGGCAGAATTACGCAAAAGCTGAGGAGGCTGAAGCTTACGGCGGCAAACAAAAAGAGGCGGCAAATTTTTGTCCAAAATTTAAAAAACATATATCCGGCATGAAGAAAACATTTAAACAAATTTACGAGCAATTTTTTAAAAATATCTGTTATTAAACAATACTTGAAAGAATCCGGCCAAATCCACCCAGCGTAGCACAGTTTGATCCATTTCTAGCAGGACATATTGCTCGTTATGGTGAACAAGGATCGGGTAGTACTAATTATTATCTCTCAAAAACCGTTTATGAGGAATTTATTGGAATAATAATTGCAAATAGAGTAGACGATTTTATCACAGACGAAATAGAAACACGTAAATATTTTTCAATCGTTGTAGTTTCGACCCCAAACATATGTAAGATATGTGCAGCAAGATGGAATTCCAGTTGAGCGTTTTTTTTTATTTCTTTCGTATGTTGGACATAAGGCGACAGATATGTTCAACTGCTTGATTGAAAATTTTAAAAACTTAGATATTAAAATCACCGTCTGTCGAGGACAGTCTTATGACAATCCCGCAAATATGTCTGGTGTTAATAATGGTTTACAAGCCAAAATAAGAGACCTGTGCCCGCAAGCCTAGTACCTTGCCTGCACACTAGCTAAATTAAATGGGATAGTCAGCTGCCGAATGTTGCTTGGAACCTACAATTTTTTTTGCGCTTTTACAAAAATTATACAATTTTTTGCAGCATCGACTGTTCGATGGAATGTTTTGCAATCTAATTGCAATAAAACATTAAAAAGCTTCTCAACTACTAGATGGTCTGCAAGAGATGACGCATGCAAAACTTTATCTACTCGCTCCAGTGAAACATTATGTTTTTTTTGAGGAAGATGCGGCACAAAAACTTGTTATCCGTATTGAAGCAATGGCACTCCGGCAAGAACTTGAGATTTGAAACCACGCTTATGATAGTTTTTGGGGATTTTTCTTGGTAGATTTGAAAAAATTGAAATAAGCATTAGGCAAGGTATTGAGTTGTTCTTCTTCTTAGTCGTATTATCATGCCTGAGAAATCGCGATCTCATGAAATCAGGTACATCCATTTACTCTAGTTCTCCATGTCTTTTACTGCCAATTGACACTCCTCCCTCAAAGTCGTCTAGAGCTCGTCTTATTATGTATTCGCCATATGCGTTAAAAAGCCGAGGCGATAGTATGCATCCTTGTCGCACCACTTTGCGTGCATTATGTCTGTGATGTGTGATTATGTATCCTTACCATGGCTTCGTTTGCCACGTATAGGTTCTTTATTAGACTTATTAGGTGATTAGCTACTCCCACTTCCTTTAGTATCCGCCACAAGCATTTCCATTTTACGCAATCGAATGCATTTTTATAATCGATAAAGCACAATAACATAGGCTAGTTGAATTGTCTTGATTTTTCTATTAGTTGTCTAATATTGAAGATTTGGTCTCGTGTTCCTCTTCCCTTCACGAAGCCTGCCTGCTCAGGTGGTATTTCTGAGTACAGATGACGTTGTAAGCGGCGATCGATTATTCTCAGGAGAATTTTACTCGCGTGTGAGAGACTGTCCTATAATTTCCGCAGTTTTTGGTGGAACCTTTCTTGTGTAAAAGGATAAATATGGATTTAGTCCAGTCACTTGGCCATTTCCTCGTATAACAGATCTTGTTGCAAACGTCTAATAGTATCTCTATCTCCGGTTCTTCCAGTATCTTTAGTATTTCTGCATTTATGTGGTCTATTTCTGGTGACTTATTTGTCTTTAGATGTTGTATGGCTTCTATCGCCTCCTCCTTTAGTATATTCGGTTCCGCTTCCTCTTCCTCGTAGTGTTCCGAGTATTGTCTTTCTAGATCCCGATCATCGCTGTAAAGTTCTTTGCAGTATTGTGCCCATCAACTTAAGATTTTCTCTGTCTCCCATAACAACCTTCCGTCTTTATCCTCTATGGCCATTGTTTTAGGTTTAAATTTTCTCGACAGTAGGTTTACTTTCTAGAAAAGATCACGTATTTGGTTAGTATTTTTGTGCTTCTCAATTTCTTCGCATACTTTTTTGTTGTATTCATTTTTATCTATTCGGCACCCTCTCTGAATTCCTCGATTGAGGTGAGCGTACTTCACTTGGTCGTTATTCTTGTTTGCTATGTTTCTCCTTTCTTCGGTTATCTTCAGCGTTTCTTCTGTTATCCAGTGTTTGTTCGGTCTATTTCTTCCTTTGGTCTTTTGATGTTCATTAATTGCTTCTTCAATATTGCTCTTAAATGTTGACCATTCCAATTCGCATTCGTGGTTCATGATGTCTGTTGTGTTTGATAATTGTCGGTTTATTTCTGTCTTAACTTGGGCTGCCTCTTGCCTGTCCAATCTGGGTGCTGGTTGTTGTGGGTTTATGCTTTTCAATTTTAGTCTTATATCTGCAGCAAGTAATTGGTGGTCTGATCCGCACTCTGCCCCGGGAAAGTTCCTCGCGTTGCTTACAGATGATTTCCGTCCGAGTTGATCATTATGTAATCAATCTGATTTATGTACCAATTACCGGGTGATCTCCAAGTAAACAGTTGTCTAACATGATGTTGGAATAGCGTGTTGGTTATAACGAGCTTATTTTCCCCGCAGCATTGTAGCATTCTCTCTCCCCTCTCGTTTCTATTCCCATTCCAAATGTGTGTCATTTTTTCGTTTCGCCAATTTTAGCATGCATGTCCCCTTGTATGATTGTTATTTCTTTCCCAGGTAGGTCTTTGATTGTGGTGTCTAATTCCTCATAGAATTTTTGAATATCTTCTTCCTCTGATTCCGATGTTTCAGCGTACACTAGAATTACGTTGAGGTTACAGGGTGTTGCTTAAAGTTTCAAGGTAATTATTCTATCGCTCATGGGGTTATAGCCCAGTACTGATTTTCTCCACCTCTGTGGCACAATTAGCGCCACCCCATTTTGGCTATTTTCGTCATTGCCAGAGAAATATATGGAATTCCCTGATCTTGAGATGAAATTCGCGGATCCTTTCCAGTGCGTTTCCGCTAGGCCCAGTAATTCTATATTGTAGCGTTTGGCTTCTCTCTCTACTATATGTAGTTTCCCTGTCTGTAGCAGACCTCTTACATTCCATGTCGTTATCTTCGTTCCTTTGCGCATGTTCACATTCATATGTCGGAGATCCGACTGAGGAACTATTTACCCCCGGACTCGTTCCATGAGATTCTCTTGGGAAAAATTATATTGTGAAGGTGGGTTCCCGTTACCTTCCTTCAGTGCATGCCTTGTTATTCTGATGTCTGGTTTTGATATGTGTGGTTACAGGCCGTATTATTGTCCGGGCATATAATAGCAAGGGGTTTGTACTGCTTCTATAGTTCGTTTTCAAGTGGAAAATGCTAGTTGGCGGGGAATAGTCGGTTTGGGAGGGAGTATAGGTATGGGACAATGGTTTCCCCCGTATGGTCTTGGGAGATAAACCAAGGCGACTCGCGTGGGCAAGGGCGCATCCCTGAAGTAGGTCTGTCACCTATTGGGACTATAGATGAGTATCTACCCGCTACCCCATTGACTTATATGATTCGCTAATTGCAGTCATTGAATCCTTTCGTAATAGATTTGATGAATATGAAGATGATGCGAAAAAAATCTTTGTATTAAGTGAAGTAAGATAAGAAAAGCATAATAAGAGAAGCAAAATACGAAAACTAAAACCAGACGACACTAGACGCAACGAGATAGTAATGACTGGAATGGATGAATTTAGAGTTTCAACCTTTTTACCCATTATTGATTTTCTCATAGCTTACTTTACACAGTTGTTGCATAAATAAGTATTTTAAATTACTAATTAGTAATTTTGCTTATCCTCCTAATGTCATCGTCTTTGTAACAAGTGGATTAAAATGCACAAAAAGATATTATGTTGAGAATCATGTTTTTTGGAGGCTCAAAAATTGATGTTTTTGGGCGAGACACTTAAAAAAGATTGACAAATTAAGAAATCCTTCTTAAGGACGGCACAAATATTTTAGCCTATGAGCGGCATGAGATTAAATCCGCCTCTGGAAAATTCAATTATCATCGGCTATTTCCTCTATTATGTTGGAGAAATTTGTGTATGCCAAGGCAGGATAATATTTTAGCATGAACATTCAATAAAATTATAGAAACACTGAAAGAGAAATATTATACAACACCTGGAAAAAAAACAGTGAAAACAATAATCCAGTACTAGTTAAGATGTATAAGAAAAACGAGAGGAAAATATAGAAGATATACCTTAAAGCATAAAGGAAATATTATCTAAACATTTAAAGATATTATGATGCGATGCTTGGCGTTCATTTGCTGGACCAATGCAACTGAGAAATATTATTTGCAGGCATGAAATGAAACCCTTGCAGTTTGATCAGAGTGCGTTATGTCTGAGAATTTTTCCATTTACATTTTTCTTTCGTCAGCAAAATGCAAACAAGTTTTTTTTTTCGATTTTTACATTTTGTTCAATATACAGTTTTTTTTTCGAATATTGCGCCATTTTATATAAATGCTGCCTTATCGTGGCACCCTGTAATCACACAAGCATTTGCCAGCTAATTTATGATCAATAGCTATAGCATTAACACCATGAACACAGGGTGTCACAGAGTTTAGATAGAAATTACGAAATTTAAAATTTGCTTTTATCTGTAAATTTTCATACAATCCGCTTTTGATATTATCTCAGACCTAAAATAATCACAGTATACTAGCTCTGATAAAATCTTTTAGAACAATCGACTTTTTTGCAAAAACGGTATTTTGATTGTCTACGCACTGACGTGCTTAAAAAGTAACACACTTGAAATTTTTGTTCATAAACTTCAATCAGTTGATCTATCGAGCTAACATTTCCAGGACATATACCGGATATATTGATAATGTAATCTGGAAATGGCGAGAGGCCGTTGAAAGGCCACGGCACTTAAACCCCATTAGACCCCCTGTGCGTCTTCCCTAGGTCAACCAATCCATCTAGGCCATCGTCAAGCCTAATGTTGTAAAAAAGGCGGCGATGTTGCCCGAGGAGGCTGTTATAAAAAAAGCCATGGTTGGCCATCGTTCTCCCAAAATGGATTCCCTTAGTTCCTAAACAGCGTCGCAATCACAGAGCAGATGCTCTACTCTTTCGTCCTCCTGCCCACAGCCTCTGCATAGAGGTGTCTCGCATAATCTCATTGTGTGGAGATGTTTCCTTAGCTGGCAGTGTCCAGTCAGAATCCCTACCATGAGTCGTAGGGTCTTCCTGGGCATATCCAGGTATGCTTTTGCTGCAGACTCATTAGGGTAGCTTAATAGCTCCTTGGCCAGTCGACAGTTAGTTGTTTCGTCCCATCTTGCCCTAAAGTCTTCATGGGTGGTTTTTTTTTTATCATACGCATCGTCGTCGCGATAGGTAGGTTTGAAGGGCCGGCTCCCATAATGTTTGAACCGGCTGCCTTTCTAGCCAATTTGTCCGCTGATTTGTTACCTTCCCACTGTGCATGTCCTTTAACCCAGCACACAGAAATTCTGTTTTTATAGGCGGAATCCTCCAGTGAATTATGGCATTCTTGTACTGACGTGGCTGAAAGTTTATAGCTTTTCAAGGCTAGTAGTGCTTGTCTACTATCCGTGTAGATTTTAATAGTCTTGTCCTCAGTATTCCGTGCCCCTCCATAGCCTAAGTTCAATTCGCAAACTGCGGGAGTAAATTCCACAGCCTGCTCCTTCCTGGGTGTTTGAGCCATCCACGAAAATGTTAACCGCAACTTCGGTTATAGGCTCAATTGGTTTTATTTGTACATCATATAGTGTGTCGAATACAAACTTGGGAGGTATGCTATCTGCACTGGCATGCAGTAGTGACAGTCTTCCGACTGTCCCTTCCCGCAGGTGGCGTCTAGTCTCTACACATTCTATGTGTGGTACCCCACCAACGAATTTGAGCCATGGCAATGCATTCAGAGCCACCTCCTTTAGATAAATATCTAGGGGAGGCAGGCACAACATTACTTCCATGGCTCTGGTTGGGGTTGTTCTCATAGCTCCCGTTACAGTTACGCAGGCAGTTCTCTGTACCTAACTGAGCTTAAGCATTGCCGTTTTTTGTTGACTCTTGGGCCACCAAACTACGGCTCCATAGGCAATCATAGGTCTTATGATGGCAGTATAGATCCACATTACGACCCTGGGTTTCATCCTCCAGGTTTTACCTACGGTCCTGCGGCACTGTTCATAAGAGATGTATGCCTTCTTGAGTCTTCGTTCTAAATTAAAATTCCAGGTTAATTTAGTATCGAAGGTGACCCCAAGGTATTTTACCTCAGATGCAAAATTTAGTTGTGTGTTTAGGAGGGTTGGGAGGCCTTAGTGGCTCCGTCCTCAAGGAGAGGGAAGATGAATCAGAGGAGGGGAAGCCTGGGCGTTTAAGGTTAATATTTTTCAGGATACAGTACCCGCTTGCTATGTATTTTTTATGAGGAAGAAATTTAAACCTGATACCGACCCCGTTTCCTACTTCAATTCACGCTTAAAAAAATATTGCATTGGGGATAGAAGTTAGCTGCTGCGGATGCAACTATTGCCTTGGAAAAAGCAGAAAGTGGTTGTTAAACAGCTGTCATCGGCGAGGATGTAGATCTGCTGGTCCTGCTGTCGCTTTAGCTCCAAGGGAATGAGAGATAAAGTTTTTCAAACCTGGGAAGCGGAATGAGGAAAACAAAACTTATTCCTCCAAGGAATTGCAGGAACTTGACTTTGCCAAGATCATATTGTTTATTTACGCTTTTAGCGGCTGCCGTTTTTTTGCGCAATTTTTCGAAAAGGCAAGTCAATAATTGCTAAATTATTCATGAGAGAAAGCACCCTGCATTCAATCTCCAGCGTAATTTACGCAAAGGTTTTAGCCCCCGAGCAAGTTGCAAGCGCCGGGGAACAGATGTTAATAGCAATGTACAATGCCAGAGTAACAGACCTGAACAAACAGCGCTTCTCAGAGTTCCGAAAATCCACCACAGAGGTGAAGCCAGACCTCCCCTCTTTACCACCAACTAAAGGTTCTGCACTGAAACATTCAGAAGGAGTCTATTTGCAAACTCAAGAATGTCTTGGTAACAAACTGGAATCTACTGATTGGGTTTGGATGAAAGGAGTAAATGGAGATCTTCAAACGTTGACAACTTTAGATCAACCTGCCCCGGCTGCCATCATTTCAACAATATTCGACGGCTGCACCCGGGGCTGTGGTGCACGTTGTGGATGCCGCAAGGCCGGTATTCATTGTTCTTCAATATGCGGTAACTGTGACGGGGCGTGCACTAATACCCCTCCAGTTGAAGACGACAATTCATTATATGAGGATGACCCGGAATGATAGAGCCCCGTGACACCCTGATACATTCAATTCATCTAAATTATCTCTGTTGAATCAAGTATCTATTAATATTGTACTGACCAAGTCTGTAATTTGGTTTTCAATCTTTCAGATGAAGCTAAAAGTGCAGCATATGAGGACGACTCGTAAGACTTCGTGGACCTCCCTCATTTAACGAAGTGTTGGATCAAATAAATTCAATTAACTGTTTCATTCAAACCATCTGTTGAATTATTATTATTAAAATTGTATAGTAAGACACTAATTTGGTTTTAAATGCAAATAAAGCACATTTTTTTAAATGATTTTTCTTTTGTCACGCCTATAACTCCCTAACGGTTACTCCCACGACAAAAATGCATAGAACCATTTTTGTAGGAGATTGTCAGCTTTAATTTTGATAAGGAGGTAAAAATCGATAGGAATGATCGTTTGCGAGAATTAAGCGAAAGACCGAGAAAATGGTAGCTTTAAACTCTGCTTCTCCTCCAGCTCACCCCTCACCCTCTGGGACTATTGATATATGTTAACCCAAGTGTAAAGTAATCGTTTAAAACAAATCCAACTCTCTAGGATTGTTCCACCTATTTGCCTAATTTCACTGAGCAACTATGTATGTTTGGAATATTGTTGTTGGAGGACAAACTGTCCCAACAGAAAGTACTTAAGTAACCATTAATAAGTAGATAATCAGCAGAGTCATAATAAAAATCATTGGCCGTGTAGATCAAGTAATTAAACCTGATAATTATTCAAATTTGTGACATCATATTAAAGCTGTTGTCATTGGACAATTACGCAATGATATCCGTAATCGCAAAAATTTGAAGATAAAACAGTTCCAAATTAAAAGATATTGCCACCGTATTTTTGATAGCGGCGGCGTTCTAAAGTCTACCACGATTTGATCACGCCTCATTTTTTAATATGAATATCATGCCATTTTCCTAGAAAAAATAAGCTTAAACTATTTAGTATTTGTTTATGGATATTTCGACAAATCTATTATTATTTTTAAAAGTGGCGTCAATAAAATTTCAACACGTGTTACACACGTTTGTTGTAGACGTTGATGAAACAGAATAAAAAGAAAAATATTTAAATATAAGAAGCAAAACTAAATGAAGCGTGCATTTCCATAACATTGCCAATATGCCTCATTATGGTTTTTTAGGGGCAATCAGTTGTAAGTGCCATGTTTTATCACCTAAAATTTATTTTGTGTCTATATCGCTAGCGACGGAGGGGGTAGTCACAGACCACAACCTGTGGTGCAAGTCATAACGTTGCAAGTGCAGTGCAATTCTGTTAAACGTAGCATGACGCATCAGTTAGTAAACTATTTTTATTTGCAGGTGTTTTGTTGGGTTTAAACATAAATATTTAGAGCTGATATGGAGGAAATTAAAGATTTATTTAGCGTATGACACTAAGACACAACAACAAATAATCACAAACAGAGTTACAAACAAACATTTAACGAATTAATATAAGCTATTGATTCTGGCGTCGCTGCCAGGAAATCTTCGGGTGTCCCTTCATAGGCTGTTATAGGTCATTCTTCTATAATGTGTTTAATGTTTTGATTTTCACCACATTCGCAGCGTCACTGTCTTGCCCCTTGCCCCACTTATACAGAGTGTAGGCACATCTACCATGCTGGATTCTTATTCGGTTTAAAGATGCCCATGTTTTACGTGGTAAGTCATAGCCTGGTGGCTGTTGGGTAATGCATGGGATTTGGTTGTTCTGCTTTGTGAACCATTCCTCGTATCAAGCGTTAGGCAAAATCCTTCTTCCATGGCAGCTATTAATGTTCTAATGGGCGGCGTTCTAGATCCAAGATAATTGTGGCTAGCGTCTTTAATATCATCGTGTATTGGCAGATTTCGGTTGTCCATTATCTTTTCACACTCTCTCGTAAGCCCGTTTATGCGTCGCAGGTTCGGGGGTGGTATGTGACTGAGTATTGGGAGCCACTCCGCCGGAGTATACTTCATAACACCCGCTATCGTTCTCATTGCATTGTTGAGTTGAGCGTCAATTCTATGGACATGAGGGCTGTCACACTGGCGCACAATAATCAGCAGCTGAGAAGACGACGGTTAGGGCTGAAGAGCGTAAAGTGGAAGCCGATGCTCTCATGTTGTTCCACAGAGTTTTTGTGTAATGTTATTTCTCGTTTTCAATTTATTTGCTATTTTTGTTAAGTGCTCTTTGAATTAAAGTGTTCTATCCAGTGTCACGCCTAAGTATTTCGGTATTTTGTTGTAATTGAACCATATATTCTCAAATTTGATTTTAAGCTCCCTCTTGGCAGACTTGTTGTTTAGGTGGAAGCATGTCACCTCTGTTTTGCAGGCATTTGGTTGAAGGCACCATTTTCGGAAGTATCTTCCCAGTTTCTCCAAGTCGGCTGAATTTCTTCTGACTCCTCAAATGGCCTACATCTCGTGGTTAATGCCCAGTCATCAGCATAGCCGTGCTTTTTACTTCTTGTCTCTGGTATGTCTGTGATATGGAGGCTGAAAAGGAGGAGCAAGCACTGACCCTTGTGGCAGGCCCTTCTTAAGTTCCCTTGGTGAGCTTATTCGGACCCCATGATAGCTCGGAATATTCTATCCTTCAGCATATTGTTTAGTAGACGAGCTGTTAATTTACAGGGGATTACACACTTGTAAATCATGCCTTCTCTCCAGACGGTGTCATAAGCGGTTGATAAGTAAATGAATGCAGCAGGTTTTAAGCCTCTTTTGAAATCTCGCTTCTATATACCTTGTAAGCGACAGGACTTGGTCAGCGCAGTTTCGTTTCGGTCTAAAACCTGCTTGTTCGATCGGAATTGGGTCATATGTTCTCTGACCGATTCTCTTGTAGATAACCGTTTCTAGTAGTTTGTATGTCACCGATAATAATGCTATAGGCCTGTAGCTCTGGGACGAGTCAGCTGGTTTCAAGATGGCTATTACTTTCGATTGTTTGAACTCTCTGGGCACATTGCCAGGCTGCATTATGTCAGTGAAGAGTTTGGCCAGCCAGAGTTTTGCATATTTTCCGCAGTTTATCAGGAACTCCGGATGGATATTATCGAATCCTGGTGTTTTCCTGGGGTGATATCTTTGAGCGCTGATTCAGTTTCTTCGTATGAGAAAGGATATGCGTATTCAGTGTCCGTTGCTTTGTTCGTCTTGTCTCAGTTATGTGGGTTTTGTCACTTTGTGCTCTGAACGTTGCTACTATGGGGAATGCTACGGCATTTGAGGGCACATTTGTTTTTCGTCTTTGGACAGGTGTTCCGCTTACTAGCTTCCTTAGTAGAGACAATGCTTGATGGCTGGATGGATGCCTGAAAGTTTAGACTTTCTATAGTTTCTGTTCATTCCTTTTGCCTTGTACCATCGAGGCTATGGAGAAGCTTATCTGCCATCTCTTGATCACCAGTTTCAAGAAAGTGTTTTGGTAGAGATCTTCGCTGTTTTGGGACCACCCTGGGATATATTCTTTGCGCAATCCTCTAGAGGTGCACTTCTTAGCGGTGCCTGTTACTGCTCCAATAAATCTGCCATAGTTTTTGCTGATTGGTGGAATCCAGCACAAGCATTTATCTAAGTCTCTGGAGAACTTTTTCCAATTAGCCTTTTCGAAATTCCATCTAGGGCGAGGCATAGAGGTCACGAGTGGTATTTAGGTGCCTGTCTCTATGATAATGGGCCGTGTTGGCTGTGAGAGAAGTCGCATATTATTTGTCTGTTGACTGGCAGCGGCTGGCTATTACTACCAGATGAGGTGAAACATAAATCTGCGTTATATTCCTGCCTCCACGCTGCAGATTTGAATGAAATAGCATCGATTTTCGTCTTCATCCCATTTTACTAAGGCCTTGCCATTTGCATCGCAGTCCCTGTATTTCCACTGCTCGTGGTGGCTGTTACAATCACCCAGGTAAACTGCAGGGTGAGGTTGTATTTAGATTACAGAGGATGGCCATGAAGCAGCTGGTGGTTTATAGATATTGGATATGGTTATACCGCCGATTTTTAGATGAGAGTAGCATTTTCTATGTCGTGCATAGGTTGCGACTCCGTATACAGGATGGTACGTAGCACCTAGTAGTTTATATCCAGATATCCTGGCCCTTTTCCGCAATTGTTTCTCAGTACTGCCATGTGTTTTCTGAACCGCAACCAGATCAAGATTATCATTCTTCAGTAGTTTCGATAAATACTAGCTCTTGGAATAACTTATGCTCTCTATATTTATTTGGCAAATTCGAACTGTGGCGTGGGTCCGAGATTTCTTGTCAACAAGTCCTTATAAGGACTGTTGGGTTTACTTAGAGATAGATTGTGTCTGGCGTGGTCAAGAGAACTTGCTAGTTTGTCTCACCGCCATGCGCCAGTATCTGCTAGTCCATTTAGCGTTACCAGGGTGCACCACGAGGAGGCGAATTAGCTTTAAAGGAAAACGTTCCAACAAGAAAAGAAGATGTGAGGATAGCTGGAAAACGTTAATATATAAATTATTGCTTCTGTTAAAATGTACCTAAATACTGCAAAACTGTTTTAGGTAAAATGCAAGTGTCTACTAGATTAGAATACCTTGTTGAGTTGAACGACCATTTCTACGAAATGTCTGATTACAGCAAGCAGCAAAGTTACCTACAAAGGTTTATTCATCCCCGGTTAATCAAAAGGAGACGTCATGGACCGTATGAACATCCCGGTAAAAGTAGGAGAAAGCACTCTTTTATTTACCATTTACTTTTGCCTGGAGGTTCAGAAATAAGAGTTTGCCTTATAACATTTAACTCCAAGGAGAATACAACTTTTGGGCGAAAAAATTCTTGATGGTAAAATGGACATGTCGGAAAAACGAGGAGGTGCACGACAAATTTTTTCCATGACTGCCTGGACTAATAAGCTTATAGCTTGTGAGTAGGATGGACCGTGTAATTTTAAAGGAATACTGCTAGGCAATAGTATAACGAAATGTTTATATCAAAATTTAACTTCTCGTTTGCAAGCCCCAGATACATGCTCCACATGGCTGTTGAAATAAAATCAAGAGATAAAGCTGCTGTAACAGGACAGGAGCCTCACCATCGGCGAGGAGAGACTGCTCCAAAAGCAATGTCAACTGAGACCAAAAATGCACGTAGAAGTACATTCCCCAATTAACCGACTCGACAATGTACTATTCGCAACAGCTTACAGTGTGTAACTTAGAAAATCACGATTCGATCAGAGGAAAAGGATTTTAGTACTTATGGATCGAGGACTTTGGGGGAAGGGTTCTTTGGAATTTAGCTCCTGCCTATATACTTACCTTACTAAGTAAATTGGCAATCACGGAAAGAAAAAACTTATTTTGTGGTCGGATAATTGTGGCGTACGTGTACTCAAATCTGGAGTTATATTAGAAGTATTCCGGAAAAAAAGAAAGCGGATATTGAAAAGTACTCATCTATCTTCACGATGAAACTAAGAGGTATTTTCAAGATATATTAGGTCACGCAGGCCAAGTTTCTACTGTAGAAAACAACGGTTAAAAGTCTGGCACTCACTACGATTTCACTTGCAAGCCCGCTTTGAGCTTATACTGATTTTTGATTCTTTTTAAAGTAGAGATGTTCCATAAAAAACTGACTCTTGAAAATTTTATAATTTGGCACTTACAGCATTATGGAAATGCATGCTTCAAATAAAGAAGCGATTCGGTAAATTGAGTCACTGAACCAAAATAACAAGCAGTTTATTAATAATATATTGCATATAAGTTCCTGATTATTGCGGGTTGCGGCTCAAGACATGTATAACAGCAATAGAAGACGACTCTCATTGATGGGCCCAACCAATAATTCGATCGATACAAAAGAAACTAAATCAGAGATAAGTAATGTAAGAAGAATCTTCATGCAGATTCGAATAGAGAGAGCCAAGACGGTCTGGCTGAAAAGAAGGGATTTACCCCGTCGAGTGAAAATATATGTGGCCCCATCAGATATAAAAGAGATAATGTGGGAAAAAGAATTAGGCGAATCCAACACCTAGAGCATCATCCATCATCCACACATTAATCAGCAGGCAACCTGGCAAATTCCTGCGGAAATCTTGAGTGGGCGAGTAGGCTGCAGGAGCCTTTTAAGCCTACCGATTAGGCGAGGCGCAGCTATTACCACTTATGACAATATACAAATACATACATAAAACACATTATTTAAAACAAATTTCGTAATTTAAGACGTAATCTCGATACGCTTGATTGCTCGTGTATCGTATCGACTAAAGTCCTAGCCGCGATATGTACTTGGGTTTGCACTTTAGATGATTTGGTATCTAGCTAAAAATACGCGCTATAACAGCTGTACGGTATTTTATTGACACACCCTTACGGATCTGGCTATTTCGAAATTGCTTAGCCAATACATTATACATCCTTCATTAGGGTTTGATCCTTACATTGAATCTGTCATCTGCCATGTTCTGTATATTATTTTATAACTCAATATCAGTACCATATTTACTTATTACTATGTAAGAATTTATCAAACAACCAATTGGGAACGCTCCAAAGGTTACATGTTGAACACGCTATTTATATAAGTAAGTTGTAAGAAAATTAAATATTTGCCCGTTTGGGAAAAGGTATTAAATATTATCAATATCCTATCAGTTTGGGTTCGTAAGTTCGTACAATATTTTAGTCTAGAGGATATTTGAAAGCTTCACTTTAGTAAAATCTTTATAAAATTATTTGTGCACAGCCTCTAAGAAATTTTAACTTAAACTATGAAACATTTCAGCATCAATGACATTGAGGCTTGCTGTAATATCAACATGGACTTCAGAACTTATGCACTAACTCACTAAGAAATATACAATACAAATCGATACAAGAATGTGGACATTTTTGTTTAGTTCCTGAATTAACGAATATAAATAAGCACATTATATACAAAGAGGCTTGACAAAATATATAGATGATTTAGACTATATACACGTGATCAATAACCTAATGATATTTACCTTACAAATGTTTGCCTTTGTCTCCACCTGTATGTACAATTTTTTGGAAAGTAATTTTTTTCGTTCTTGACAACGGGGGCAGATTTGTTCCTTGAAACCTCGACCGTTTTCCAGTTTCTTTTAGATTTTTCAGCTTCGTTAGGTTCACAAAACTAGCACTTGTCCTGTTTATACCCTGGAGCCAGAGCCGAAGAGGCTCTACCTTCCCACAAATTGTGCATACAGGTGGAGACAAAGACAAACATTTTTAAGATAAACATGGATCCTCCACAACAATGTATAACATATCTAAACCTAATGATATTTACATATCCATTTCTTATTTTTATAATTTGACTGTTTACTCAAATATAGTAGACATAATATCCGATCATCTGCAGCATTCGATCTGGG
>MU184172.1:0-77688 GCA_016904865.1 Pissodes strobi | reverse complement strand
TTGTTCCTCTTTTTGGCTTTGCTGTGGCCGCTCCTTGGTCGTCATCCGCATTCCTCTTGTGTTTGATGGTATTTCGATATATTAGTTAGTTTTTTTTTCGGACAGTATCACATGAGAGGTTTTATATAATCGTGAGATGGTCCATTTTGTCAAGAATCGTATTTACATAAATTTATATTGCTTGTATTTTTTTGTGGCAAATAAATACCATTTATTTTTTTAATTTAAATTTAAATCATCAACGGTTGATGAAGTTCAACGTATGCAATCAGAAAACTCCAATGACTCAGAAGCAGATTAAGGATGTTCCCAACGTTTCAATAAACCAGACGCGAATAATCTTATTAGGCACCTGAACCTCTCAAGACAGTGTTCCGCCTTAGTCTTACTTGCCTTCAAATTAAAAGGAAAGAATCTATCTACTTTGTTCAGCCACTATGTTACATTTTATTATATTATAAAAGAGATTAGGATGTGCTGCCATTTTTCTCTAAGGGAGTTAATATTAGTATTCTGTAATGGTATAAGAGGATTCTTAGGAAAAATAGTGTTACCAGAATACACACCAAACAAATGGCATCTTTTTATTGTCAGTTCAAGACGTGATTTGAAATTGGTTATGTTTCCAGCATGATGTGGGACAATATCATTAGCTCGAAAAAGAATTAAGCATGATGAACATCAGTGGTGGATTTGCATCGATATAAAAATAGCCAATTTTCTCCTTGGGCAGCAATGTGGATATACAAAATATCCTTGTTTTTATGTTTTTGGGATAGCAGAACTAAGGATTAGTATTAGGTTAAAGGAAATATCATTATTTAAACAAAACAAAACATAATTAATGATCCTTTGGTTGCGAGGACAAAAATCATGTTTCCAGCCTTGCATATCATGATGGGATCGAGATAAGCTTTGTGTTAGCTATTTGGCACGTACATTTTCTGGAAAAACTTTGATGGTCCTCAGATAAGGCAGCTTATTGAAGATCCACAATTTACTGCCTTGAACGAGTTTGATCTAGTGCTTGGTATTCAGTTGATCAACTAGTACAAAACTTTCTTAGAAATCATAAGGAAAAAATTACATAGAATTTGAGCTTTCCAGCTATAATACTTTCGGTTATAACGTGATCATAATACTTTACTACCGCCACAACCTCTAAGATCGCTTTCCAGAAAACCTAAGTGATTTTACTGAAGAACAGGGGGAAAGATTCCATCGGGGACATTAAAACTATGAAAAATCGATATCAAGGAAGATGGGAAGATAGAGTTTATAACAACGGTCTAGGTGAAGACTCCAACAGTAGTTGGTTATCATGTGGCTATCCTCTTATACCATCTAACTAATGGTAACAGATCCTGACCTCTTTTATAATAAAATGTAACATAGTAACTTTCTTTCCAAATTTAAAGGCAAGTAATCCGGAAGACTCCTTTGAGAGGTTCAGGTTTCTATAAGATTATTCGCTTCTTGTTTATTGAAACTGGTCGGTATAAACAAATATTTCTTAAATCATTTATCACCATAAAGGAGAGGATGGTAATTATCTTTATAATTGACCACTTTAATTAGCAGACTGTATTACCATAGGTAGGTGGGGTTGTATTCATAGGATGTGAATTGAAACATGTATTTTAGGTATTACGTACTTTAATAATGCAACAATTAATTTGAATTAAATATGATCGATATATACAATTATTTCTAACTACTTTCAAGCATTCATCCTTTCATACATAAAACTAAGTACTGTACATGAGGTTAACTATTACTAAATGTCTAACAAAACTTCTTGATTTTTTGAATCTACCGTGAACTTCTCTCTTTACTGAATTTAATCAAACTTTCTTTATTTCAAAATTTCAACTGATTGTTTTTCCTATCACACTAAATACCTTGTGATTTTACTTCTTCTACGATTCTCTCAACTTAACTTTGCCAGGGATATAAGACTTCGAAACTTGATTCGAATCTTGAGTACAGGAACAGATTTGTCTAACTACAAGTCTTCAACCACCATTTTACCTTCTTCTATCTTCAACAGGAGAGATGCTACGAGTTGTATTGTCTCGAGTAAGTGCGTTAAAACGCCCAAAGAGTCCTTAATTCAGTGTTGGAAAAAGGAACACAGAGTACAGCAGATATTTTCTAAATATATGTGCAAACAAATGAGAAAAAGTACTAAATATCTTGGCGTCAAACAGGGCTACGACTGGGTAGATGTTCTTGGTGCCAAACTCAAGCAGAGCGATGACTAGATCGATGCTTCACGGTTGGGTGTTTGCCAGGCACTTTATTACTTCTTCGACTAACTAACCTTAAATTTTGTGAAAACTAACTACACATCTTGGCGTCAAACAGGACAGCGACAGAGGCTGATGTTTGTGGCGCTAAACTCAAGCAAAGCGATTACTGGATTGATGCTTCACGGTTGAGTGTTTATCAGGCACTTTATTACTTCTTCGACTTACTAAACTTCATTTTTGAGAAAATTAACTATACATCTTGGCGTCATACAGGGCAGCGGCAGAGGCTGATGTTTTTGGCGCCAAACTCAAGCAGAGCGATTACTGGACTGATGCTTCACGGTTGAGTGTTTGTCAGGCACTTTATTACTTCTTCGACTTACTAAACTTAATTTTTGAGTTTATCTAAACATCTTGGCGTCAAACAGGGCAGCAGCAGAGGCTGATGTTTTTGGCGCCAAACTTGCTTTCGAGCAATTGTTTCATATAATGGAATATATTCTACCGACAATTCAGGTACGGACTAAGGAGCAACTGAAATACAATGTTTTAAATGCCCAAATTCAATTCGGAGTTTAATTATGGCTCATTCATACTACAGACATACAGAGTGACTATACAGTGAAAAACGATAAGTTAACACACATGTTGGGGTGTTTCCCCAACAGAAACGTAGGTGACTTTCGGAATCTGCTTCTAAATCATTGTAGTTTTCCGACTGCATACGTTGAAATTTATCAGCCGTTGAACGGAAACATCCATTCTAAAAAACCAGTAACTTTTATCAGTTTTTCCAGAGCATTGAATTAGTTTTTGAGAATTATAGATAGCCACGGCCGTCTGTAGACGTGATAATGTGTGTAATGGTAATGAGTAATTGGCGGCTCTTGGTTTACATTTCTATAATTGTACCCCCGTTGAATTGTTTTTTCTTCAAACAAAAAATGTTCCCTTAAGATTTTAAAGTACAAATTTCAATTTGTCAAAAACTTTTAGTGTATTAAGCAAAAATTAAATTCGAAATAATATATATTTCTCTTTGTTTCAGATGAGCATCCAATGGTTCATACTTATATTGCTAAGTCTATTATGGTGCCTAATTTGGAGTTGTAATGGTGCACATATGGGAGATATATCAATATTAATGACTGAAAGCACCACTCATCCTTATATTAAAAAGTATTGTGGACCATATCTGTCTAAGACACTGGAGGATATGTGTGACGGGGATTATCATACATCGATACCTGGTAAATTAGTGCTTAAAATCCCAAGTTTCACATTGTATAGCGATTATAACGTAATTTCGACATAATGGATTATAAGTTGATTTTAGCTAAATTATGTAGATCAGACTGAACAGAGCACTAGAATTACTCAAGTGAAACGCTTTGAATTTAATTATTAATATGCAATCATAAATAATTCAAACAGTAGCTCTAGACTTATAATTTCGCTAATTATAGAGAATATTATTAATATGTTAATAGTAAAACCCAATTTAATATCATTAAAAATTATACCAGAAAATATATATGAAAAAAGGATCTTGCGGTGGCAAAATATAAGTAGGTATTGCAAGACAAGTTTTGTAATATTTAATTTTTCTCACATATAAGTGGATAAGCAAGAAACTTCCTGCAACAACCATACAAATATTTAAAAATTTGTTTAAAATCTCCCGGTAGACATTATTATGTCTTAAGATGCTTGCTTATCAGGTTAATAAATATATTTTTTTTTATTTTGATCGGCAACAAAAGCCACGACTAGTTCAAACTCGATGCAAAGTCTACAATTAGACGATTATTATATGAACATATTTCCAACAATTAGTTAAATGTACGAAGTGATAGATATTAGAGGTGATACCTCCAGGAACTCTTCTGAACTTTTGTTAACGATTTTCTCCATTTCCTATTAAAGTTGTGATTTTATTGATTTATCCTGCATAGTCTTCAAAAATATCCTCAGCCGCAAATGCCAACTACAACCTTTTAAAGCGATATTAAATTATCGTTTTTGTTTAAATTTGATACGATACTGATTTTTTTTTATTAGAGCTGATTTGATTTCCGGACTTTTCACTGCAATCTTGTGTGGTGGGGAGAGTGCCGGGTTAGCGTTCCACTCCAGGAAACGCCTATCGACTAAGCCGTTCCTCTTCGTTGCTCACCGCGCCTCGTTGCATTACTTCCGTCGTAGAAAAGTTTAAGGTTTTCATTCTGTAACCTTTTTTATATCCTGCTCTCACTTGCTTTGTCTTGCCTTTTCTTGCTTGTTTTATGGCTTTGCCACGAAGCAATTGCCAGCATCTCTTTCCTCTTCCGGCGCTTAGATAGAGGTAGAACTACCCTTGTGCTTGTGTTACACGTTATTCCAGTTTGGGGGGGCTATTACGTGGGAACCTCTACTATGACGGGCCTGTGCCTCTAGTGAGTCGCGACGCGACGACGCTTGCACGAAAACAAAGCTATGAACTGCACAGTAAAAAATTATCTCACGGGAACATCCGATGCGCCCCGGCCTGGGTACCGGCGTGAATGGGTAGTTTTTCTGGCTAAGAAAAAAATGTAACGGCACATACTACGCTGACTAGAACGTCCGACTCTTCCTCGGGGAGCCAAGCGATTGCCATGCGTCACCCAAAATGGCGACGAAGAGCCGTTACCCGACACGTGTTGATTCAACCGAGTACGAAGCGGAAGTACTCCCTTTCTTTTGTTTTCAATTAGTGATGAGCGAGACTGGTTTTGGTCTTGCGGTATTGGTCTTGGTCTTGCACAAAAAGCAAGACCAAGACCAAGACCAGCTCTAGCTCTGCAAGACCGAGCAGTGCAATACTTATGCAAGACCAAGACCTTGTATTGCAAGGCTTACGCAAGACCAAGACCGAGCCTGCAAGAGTCTTGCGGTCTTGCGTTTTTTTTTTTCAAAATTTTTATTTGTTTACATATTGCCCTTAATTCTGGGATCGAAATTGTTGGGTTAAAATATGGAGAAAAAGCTTAAAATAATTTTGTTTGTGAGATACATGCAGGGAAAGTTAGACCGTGTTCACGATCTGCCACGCCGCGCCGGCGCCGGCGCCGATTCGTGCAAAAAGAGCAGTCAAATTTTTAAAGAATATTATACTTATATTTAGAAAAATCTAATTTGGATTTTAAATAAATTACACAAATGCCACTAAATTTCTCCAAGCGTTGTTGCATATAGACCGGGATATAGTGACCGATTTGTATAATATAATAGGCTATAATAATACCGTTGACTGATACCCCTATTATGCAGTCAACCACAATACGCATATTCTGATATTACAAAGTGATAAAGTGAAGCATCATCCTGGGTTCTTTACATACAGGGTGTCCAAAAAGGATAGGAATATTTGGTATCATGAAAACTATAAGAGATAAAAAATTGATTAATTGGAAAACGTTGTAAGATTTTTAATTGCTAGTTCAAATCTGTCTAATAATGAATTAATCTTAATGAATTTATAATTCATAATCACGAATTTCATAATGAATCATTTCTCATTTTCAACATATTTTCAAAAAACCAAAAAAAAATATTTTAAAAACTGCTAGTTTTATGTAATTTTTAAATTTTTGTTTGTACCTGCTATATTTTTTTGACAAAATATAATACAGAGTTCAACAGTCGTCCTTATCCTACGCTGTGTAATATTGTTGTTGTTTTTTAATTGTTCTTTGTTGTTTGTAATGTTCATTGTATGTTTGTGTTTTTTATTTTTTGAATCAAATGAATAGTTTATTTTATATACCTACTATTTATATAGGTCCTTTTAGGATATTCTTTACCTGAATGCATTTTTTTCCAATTTTTTCGAAAGGTTATTAAAATTTAGTATTTAGTTGTTTAAAGTTGAATATAGCTCTATTATTGGTATTGTGGCCTACCCTATCCTATAACATTAGAAAATATAAATAATTCCCAAGCACTAAAAAACATAATATAAATGTAAATGAAATTGGTGTTTAAAAGTAAAAAAAAAATCTGTCATTCTGTCCCTAAAAACTAGTATATTTTGTATTATTTCTGCTTTTTGAACATTGTACTCTTCTTATATCCGCATAGTATGGGGTAAAGTAATACTTACCGCACGCAAATGAGTGAGGAAAAGTAAACTTTACCCCACGCGAGTAAGTAAAATTGCTAACGAATTTGTCATTTGCTGAGAAAGGCATAAAACTGATGTGCAGATCTTCATTGAGCAATAATAATTTTGGTTTATTTCACTGTCCACCTAACGGGCCTGCTAAGAATCAGTTTTTAAAGAGGGACGTAAAATTATTATAGGAAACTATTCTAAAAAAAATTGTCAAAATTAAAATAATAATAACATCAGATTATCAAGATAGATAAATACTTACATTTCAACTCAACTATGATGGGCAACCATGTTTTAAAAAATTAAATGCCCGTTTAGCTAAAATAGTTCTTGTATTAACGCCAAAATTTATAACTGTGAATACACAGAATGTTTCAATATTACACGGACAAACTTGAACAAGTGATTCCTTAACCACGAAATATTTTTTTGAGAATTTTTACTTAAAAACAATTACCTGGTAGTTAATATTGAGAAACCAAAATTTTCATACTGGTAAATACTGTTCCTTTCTTTAAACATTATTTTACTTGGAAAAAATTGCCTCCAAAAAGTGAAAGACTAGCAAGGGTCTTGGTGCAAGACCAAGACCAAGACCAATATTGGACCCTGCAAGACCAAGACCAAGACCACTTATTAGACTGCAAGACCAAGCCCAAGACCACACATACAAGACCAAGACTAAGACTAACACGGTCTTGGTCTTGGTCTTGCATTTGCTCATCACTATTTCCAATATTTCCCTGATAACTTTCTTCTTCTTCTTCTTACGGTGCATCTCCTAAATTGGTGAAGCAATACGAATAAGACTCGCTTTTGCAAACGTCATACTTTCGGTACGTCTTATTAATAATATTTAATTTATTTTTAGTAAACATTCGTAAAAGAGGCTACTTGTTTGAAAGGAAGAGAAGGAAGCGTGGAGTTTACGACGAGTGCTGTAAAAGATCTTGTTCAAGGGAACAGTTAAGGATGTACTGTGGAGCACCCTCTACAGTGAAGCCATCGACAACGAAAACGCGGTGAAGACACAACAAAATCGTCTATGGCTCGCATTTATTTTTCTTAAATGTGTTTCATCTATACAGCGTGCAAAAATTGTAGATGAAAGAAAACACGCATTATTTCGATTGGAAAGCAGGAGTAGGTAGTTCAAAAGGTATGGCATACCAAACTATAATTTTGAATTCGATTAACATGTTGGGCATAGTTAGATATTGGTGATTATATGTAAAAATTTAATTAGTGGCAGGAGTCAGTGATATATTATTATTTAATGAAGTGGGTTTGGTACAGATTTTTATTAGATAATCATCAATAACATTAATGTCACACTCTGTTAGACCGATAATATTCGAAGGCAATGACACAGTAACTTATCTAACAGGTGAAGTTCATGAATTGAACTTGATGGTATACAAAGAAATTTATTTCCAGTCGATCTCCCAACGAAAACATCCCCAACAGGGCTCCATTAAAAAACAGATACATATACCTAGGAAATGCTACGAAAAGGTGCCTTTCTATTCGTATTTTAATATTTTTCTTTTCTAAACCATAAAACCAATAAGTACATTTTAGATCTGCCCTGGCCCAGAACTCTAGCAGCTTTCCAACTGGAAACAGCTTGGAATTGTGACCTTAACGTTTATTTTCCAAATTGTTTTTGTTTTTATTATGTTGTCTTCTAGTGTGAAAAATCGAAAAATTAGTTGTTCGGCATAATAATCCGCGAATGGATGAGATTATCTACAGATGGATATCATGCGTTTAGAATAAGGTACCTACAGTTATGTGTAGAGCAATTCCTCCAACAGTTTCAATACTCAAATTAAATATTTGCTGATAGAGAAACTATATTACATTATACCATACATTTTAATCAAATACTGGCTCAACCCAAGCACCTAGCGATGTTATTGATGGTTATTTAATGTGAAATGATCTATGCAACTAACTAATACTGCATATTATAATAAGTTATCCTCTTTTTGGAGGAGTTTAGGGTAAGTAAAAAAGTGATCAGAATACCTTCTCAAGAAACTTAAATGCTGTGAAATTCCCCAATTTATAGATAAAGTATTTGCATTTAATATTTATCGTATATTTGTTATGTTGTTTATTTGTTAAATATTTGTTATCGAACTATGATGATACCTTCGTGATAGACAAATAAACAAACTCATTTTCGAAATAGAACGATTTTTAAAACAGCTGTGTATAAAGTCAAGATATGTTATTATTTAGTTGTTGTTGTAATTATTGTTTATGCAATTCCAATATTTCTAAAAGTTCGAGCTGGTGCTTTTTTAAACTAATGGGATATACATAATTATTATTAATGAAGATTTCCACATTTATATTGTCGTTGTAGACAGAATTTGCATGGTTACGGTGGATTTATAGTTTGGATGGCGTTCTTTTTGAATATTTTGCCGCTTCAAAACTTTCAATTCTGGTTAGAAATGTGACTTAAATTAACCAAAAAATAAGCACTGAGCGGGGGTTAAAACTGAGAAGGTTTTCAAGGAAGTATATTACGCAAGATGCTCTTTAATAACCTTAGAAATATGTAGACTTAAAGTCCTGGGTACTTTCTAACAAATCTGTCGTTGGAAGTTCAGCTTTTCGACTACTATTCAGAAATCGGCCTCAAAAATTCATCAAAATGTATTTATTTATCAGTTTCATGTGGATTTTTAAGATGATTAATATGTTTTTCAAGTGGATTTTTAAGAGGATTGATAGGTAACGAGCCTAATAGGATATTTTATTACTTAGGTTAAAAATAAAATACTTTCCTCCTTAGTCGCGCAAATAAGTAATGAAAAGAAAGCATGCGAAATAAACAAAAAGTACATGATCCAAAATGCCTTTATATACAATAGGCATAGGTATATTTAACAGGAAAGACCATCAAATTATTTCGGAAAATCTATTCATCGAAGAACAAAAATAGTAAACTTACTTGGCTGAGTAAAATTTTCCTTGTAGTCCGAGAGCTTGTGTTCAAAAAGTGACAGTGTTTTACGAACACTAATATTTTTAGTTTTGATTATACTTTAGCCATAGGTGGATCGTTCTTATTTAATGGAGATCGATATATTGTAGCTACATCGAAACGCATGTAATTTTTATATTCGATTGAATAATGAGAAAAATATCCAGATTTGAATTTCTGGGTACTTTCTAATGAATCTGTCGATCAAGGCTCATCTTTTCGACTAATATTCAAAAATTGGCCTCAAAAATTCATCAAAATTTCTTTATCACTTTCATGAGAATTTTTAAGAAAATTGATATGTAACGAGTAAAATAGGATATTTTATTACCGTCATCTCAAAATAAAATACTTTCCCCCTTAATTGCACAAATAAGTAATGAAGGAATAAGCATGCGAAATACTCAAAAAGTACATGATCCAAAATACCCTTATATGCAGTAGGCATAAGCATGTTTAACAGAAAAGACTATCAAATCATTTAGTTAAATCTATTCATTGAAAAACAAAAATAATAAACTTACTTGGCTGAGTAAAGTTTTTGTAGTCCGAGAGCTCATGTCCAAAAATTGTCTGTGTTTTACGAATACTGTAGACTAATTTCCCTCTTAGCCGCATAAATAGATAATGAAGAAGCAAGCATGAAATACGCAAAAGTGCATGATCCAAAATGCCTTTATCTGCAGCAGGCATAAGTATATTTAACAGAAATCATTTAGGTAACTCTATTCATTGAAGACCAAAAATAATTAACTTACTTGGCTGAGTAAAGTTTTCCTTGTAATCCGAGAGCTGGTGTTCAAAATGTATTTTACGGCGACTAATATGTTTAGTTTGTATTATAGTTTAGCCTTAAGTTCAGTCTTAAACTGTTTTTTGTAGATTTAAAATTTATTTGTTAGAAGTTGATTCAATCAGGAACTCTAAACAAGTAGGTAGTTAACATAATAATATAAATCGTGGCGTCAGCATAGCTGAGTACGTGACGATAAAAAATATTTCGCGAATTTTTTTTTAAAAGCTGAAATTTTGCTAAACATTAATTTATTTAATACTTTCTCTGAAACAAACAGTCAGTCTTAATTTTTCAGAACTCATTTCTTCAGTAGCTAATCAAACTTTTGAATTGAAAGCCCGTTTGTTGATTGCGAGTTCATGGGTGATCAGTCAGTTTTCTCGTTGATGACATTTTTTAGTGTCCAGCTTACGATGAAGCTGATAAAGAAATCTTTCACCATATTTTTAATATCGATTATAAAGTAAATGTTTCAATTAGATGTTTAGCACTGACATAGTTCTCATTTTATTCTATATTCGGCGTTGGTAACAATCAAAGAATTGTTAATGTTATTTAACTATACAAATACAACTAAATTATTAATGTTAACCCATACATAGATGTTTGCACCAGTCAGAATATTGGATTGGATTAGATTATTTAACAATAAAATTCCAATCTTTTTTTTAGTAAGAACAACTACAACAAATAATTAATCAAGCAATATGAAATCACAAGTGACACAATAAACATACAATAAAAATAAAATACACACACCTAAAACAAAACAAAATAGACATGTTACCCCTTAATTACAGGTTAAAATCTTTAAAATTATTGGAGTAATAATTCCCAAGAGAGTAAAAACATGTTTTTATAACTACTGAGCGTGCCAACAGGGAATTCTCTGGCCCCCAGTGGCCTTAGGACCACAATAGTTGGTTTCAGTCTTCGCTTTACTAACTCGAAAATTATGTACTATATTAATGTTATTGCGAGTACCATGGCGATGGAAGATGGCGTGCCTCACATAGGAATCTTCGTTAGATTTAACGAGGACCAGACATTGAAAAATATAGAGACTAGGCAAAGTTAAGATATTTAGCCTAAAAAAATGCGGATCGGTAATCCTTCTGGTATTTTAAGCCATCCACCACATGAACAGCTCTTCTCTGAAGTGAAAAAATCCTGGAAGCTTAAGAGGCATGTCCCACAGATAAGCAGGGAGTTATTGCCTGGAAGGCAATAACCAGGGATGGCTTCGAGAGATGATCCGATAGATTCCGCAATAAAAAGATGTTAATTGCCAGTTCTTTAGCTAGGAGCTCAGTACGATGACACCATGTCAACTTAGGATCTAGATACACACCTAAAAAAACGAACACTCCCACTGTTATCTACTGATCTCTAAGTGAAAAATACATTTCCTCAGTTTTTGCGGCGTTTAAGCATAACTGATTAGCTGAAAACCAGTCATTTAGGCTTGCCCTTGCCTCCCAGAGCAACTCTCGTGCAACTGACAGATTACGATGGACATTCAAAACTGTGGTATCGTCTGCAAATAAAATAATTTCGCCGCTATCATCACTCATCGCTTTTATATCATTAATATAAATGAGAAATAGGACCCTGCGGTACCTCAAATCTCACTGGTAGTGTATTAGACATATTCCAATTCAAAGAAACATATTGTTGCCTATCAGTAAGATTCGATTCAAGAAGACTCAGGCTGTCAGTAGTAAAGACTTTCAGTTTTGCAATCAGTAGCTGGGGAGACGCCTTTGTTAGATCACAGAACAAAGACGCTCTATAACCACATTTCGCATATCCACCATTGATAATTTCGATAATGTTATCAGTTGACAGTAGAGTGGGCCTCCCTGAAACCAAATTGTCTAAAGTTAAAAAAAAAATATTTTTTGAAATTAGTAACTAACTGGTTTATATAAGGGAATGATGGAGATTGGCCTAAAATTTCCAGGGATATCTTTAGGCCCTTTTTTATGAACAGGAATTACTTTAGAGATTTTTAGTCAGTTTCAACAAATTATTAAGCACCCTTCTGAGTAATTCACAGACTCCTTTGCACGCACAGGCTGCTGAACCACTGAAAACACCATAGCCACTCCACAGTGATCGGACAAGGAAGCATCGATCACCTGCGTTTCAAAATTCGATGTTCTATTTGTAATTATATTATCAATGCAGGCGTTTTGCCTAGTATTTTCATAAATCGTGGGATAAATAAAAGAGAAGGCCAGCTCGTCCAAGAGAGCAGCAAGCCTTCTATCTGAAACATTATTAAAATCAACATTGAAGTCTCCATTCAAGATAACATCGACATTCAGCAAAGATATTTTAGTTACAATTCTAACAATTACTTCCATAAACACACTGGAATCCCCTTTTGGTGATCTATAGACTGTCATTATAAGTAAGTTAAATTTGGATACTTCCACTGCACAAACTTCACAATGTTGTAGTTCAACAGACAGATCAGTAATGTCTGTCTTTGGTATACAAAAGTCTAAAAACTCTGTTCTGGCAAATATTGCCATCCCACCATGTATAAAATCCGATCAACAAAAACTGTCATCAGATTGTAGTTGTCTAGATGTACGAACTTCAACACAGCCAACCAAACTCAAATTGTATGGCGTCAATTTCATTTACCTTATTTCGCATGCACTGTATTTTTAGGTGCAGTCCGGACAGTTGATCGGGACAAGGGTCTGCTACCCTATTTACACTGATCGACTCCTTTATTACAAATGTCGACGAGGAGGGTCCACTTAAGCTTCTGATCACAATCGGTAGCCTCTTTTTGGCAAAACACGTAAGACCAAAGCTCCACCAGGCCACACTTCATGTTTCCGCATCTCGAAAGTGATCTTGTAGTATTGTCACTTTTATAGATTTATATAAGTCCGGATATTTGGATAGATGCTCGACACACTGCACTTTAGGAAGTTTTCCCTACAACAGCCTTGTTGAAATGTAATGGATTACCCCGACAACAAATCTACGGGATCGCCTATTTCGAACCTGCTCTCAATAATAATTTTTTGGTGTCGAGTTATCACGCAACGGCTGTATTTCATGCAGTGTGGCGGTTGTTTGAGCCCCCTTAACAGCCTTTTGCACGTCTCAGCCTCGAATACGCCCTCCGCGATAATCTTTGTTTACATTTATTTGTCGACCATCTTCGTGTTTGATTTTGTTTATAATTTCAGAGTATCCACTGGAATGGTTGGTTATGTTAGATGAAACCCGAGTTGCATAGATTGCAGGCCGAAGAGTGATTGTGTTGCCAGCCCAGTAGCACCATTGATTCAAATATTACCAACAGCAGCTCCATTGTCATCTAATTTGTCCATATTAATTTTTTTTGTTGGATTGAAGATCCTTTATTTTTTTAGTTTGCGTTGTGTTCTCTCAAGAGAATGCAGTTTTCATTCAAAGTTTCACTTCTGGGTTCCATTTCCTTGAGTAATCTCCTGAAAAACCTATTTTCTACCTCAAATATATATCTTTCTTGATTATCGTGGCGGCAGGCAGGATTCTTTGCTTCAGTTGCTTGCATCATACAGGAGGGATGAAAAGTATCTTTGCATTTTGAACACTTTACACTATTTATAGCAACTTTCTTACAAGCTTTACACACGTTTTTTACTTCCGTACGCGCATGCGACCACCTCGTGGTAAGTGCTTTTCACACTTTTCAGGCATTTACTGATTATGATTATATTTCTGCTTTCTTCAGGGGATGAAAAAAACGACCGTATATGCTATTGAAATCATAAGAAAAAATTTCCAGCAAACTTTCAGAGATTTCTATAAATTAAGTGACAATTTCAATCAATATGTTTGTCATATACGTGGCTTGAAAAAAATCAAAAGATGGAGTGCGATTTATACTCTTTAACAAAAAGTATGGATTCAAAGATATCAATGAAGTCTTCAAAATTGATACTAGAAATTTATACTTCGAATTTCCCACCATACAAAGAAGAGTTGAAGAGATAATTACAGAGCACTGCATTTATTTCACTAATAATCTGGAGGATGCACATAAAAAAGCAAACTCAAATGTTTGCAGTGAAGAATGATTGGCTGGAAATCGATGGACGATACGATTTTGATTGATATGAAGGAAGTCAACTGCCTGACTTCGTCAGTGATGTTTTAATTCAACCAGAAGTAACCAGAGGTAATTGAAGTACAGTAAACTATTAATTATATAAAAAATTTTACTCATTTCTCTAGCACATCAATAAATGTTGTTTTTTGGTTTATGCACAGACGTTCGATCTGTCAGAACAGACGATGCCAAAGGAAAATCAGATGAAATTCACGGAACATTCGACGATTTGGATAATGATAGTTGTGGAGAAAATAATGAGTGATTCTGAGTAATGAAATGCTTTTTTGAATCAAATATAAACTTTAGCAATAATTACCTCTCTTGAGTCAGAGGGTGGCTGGAGAATCAACGGTCTCGATCTTGTAAGATGAGCTCGGAAAGCCTCTAGAAATAATGGAAAATAGCCCTTAGCGCCATGGCTTCCATGTGTTTCACAAGCAATAAGAAAAAATAATCCCAGAAAAAGCTTACCTAGTGCAGTACGAATATCCCAATAACTTGGTAGTGTCGAGCACTGATTAGGAACTCACTCCCAGAGCCCCTAGAAGGGCAGTATTAACACAATACAGAAAGTTGAGTCCACTATGACTGCACTAAAGCAAAAACCTTCCTCTATCACCGAAGGGTATTTCTAGAAGAACTCTGCATCCGTTTCAGTCAATTTGCCTTTTCACTTCCACGAGATTAGAGAAAAAGAGCGTCGAATCAGAAGAAAAGATAGGGCCGAGAAATGCCTCACAAATCGATACGAGGAATAATTCTATGATAATAAACGACTTAGTTCTCGTTTATTATGGTTGTAAAACGACGGCGGAAGCCACAGTTAATGAGCTGCAATTAAAAGTTTTCAATAAATGCTAGGAGATATTCCTAAACGAAATGATAAAGCTTTAAAGTTTTTTTATTCTGATTTATACAAATATTTTTATGTTTATCAAATGCAATTAAATGAGAAAATTAGCAATTGCTACAAGAGCCGTGAGCGCTTTCAAATCAAAGTTCGATTGAGTGCTGACGAAATGGGTTTTATGAAAACTAATGTTTCAGAGGCAGCATTAAATAAATTAATGTTTAGCAAAATTTCAGCTCTCAGAAAGCATTTTTGCGAATTATTATTTTAGCGATACGTAAGCGGCGATGCTGACTAACTATTCGTTCCAAGTTCTTGATTAAATCAGCTACTTAAAGATAAGTCTTGAGTTTTCAAAAAAAAATTGGAATACAAGTTAATTTTACATGTTTACTAAAGCGCCAGCGCCAGGAGTCTTGCTAGCTGACTACAGTGGTAATCTACGGCCAGATGTTAATCTTCGTAAAACACTCACACTTTTTATACACGAGCTCTCGGGCTATTGATTGTGAGCTTACATGAGTATGAGTTTTTTGATTGACCGGGCTTTGTTTTAAAGTGAAATTCAGATCTTAAATGTTGATCCAGACTGATAACTTGATCATTATATGTAATGATACATACATTCTACGTATACATGTGTTGCTTAGAAATGGCTTGAATTTATTTTCGTTATTTTATACGAAACATTAATAAAACTAAACAATATCAAACAAAGTCATCACATATCATGATCTGATCTGAGAGGGTTATTTTGCTTCAGATCGTGATCGCTTAAATTTTATATTTCCATTAGAATCAGATACAATTTCATCTCATATAAAAGATGAAATTGTATCTCATTCTAATAGAAATGTAAAATTTAAGCTCTCAGATTAGATCATGATAAGTGATGACTATCTGAATATCTTTATCGTAGGTTATCATTATTTGTTAATATCAGATGAAACCTGAAAACGAGTACCATGGCTGAAGATGGCAAAATAAACTCTTTTACAACAATATTTTAGAGAATTTGTGAGACGATTGCTGAAAAGCTTGTTATTGGTCCGCGAGTCACTGGCCTAAAAACCATATTAATCAGTCATCTATCCCTAAGAACCTAAATCAGCATTTTATGTACGCAATTGAGTTTTTAAGGGATTTACCACCATTTTTCTACTGCATATATTATAATACAATGTTTTATGGGAATGAAATAAAGAACTACTGCTAAAGTAAAGTGGAGACTAAAGGTATCAGTCTGGATTGCTTCAATCAATTCTAATTAAAACTTAAATATTCAGAGAGTCAATAGTGATATTTTGCATCACGGATATTTTATATTTGCATTAACTGCACATATAATTAGTATAATTGTGCATTTAAATCTAATTATACTGATGTAATAACTTTCCACAAAGTTCCAAAAATATGTTCCGTGTCAAAATTTGTTTTAGTTAAACTGGCGAGGTCATATGCTCTTTGACTTTCTCTTTCTGATGCGATTAAAGGTTTCGCCAATTTTTTTTTGAGTGTTATCATTTTTTAAATAGTCTTTGCTGTAACATTTGTACTAATGATGGTCTATTTGTGATATTTGATAATTTTGCTATATTTAGTCAATAGTTTATTCTAAAATTCGAAGAGAATAGATAGCTAAGGTTACGACATTAAAGATTACGTTGATAAAAAGTACGTAAAAATATTGTGATAATGATGTTGTTATCAAACTTTACAGGGCTTCAAAGTATTAAGGATTTACTCGATTTATGAAATTCTGACCGAAACTGTTAGTCCCTAAGAGGAAATTTGTCACCCTGTAAATTGCATATGGGGAGTTGATATAGGACATTCCAAGAGTGATAACTGAATTATTACGAAATTTTATAACGAGGCCTATTATTTAGATGCAGTTGGGACAACAATTCATTTTCCTGAATGTCATTTAGATACCGCTCATCTCAAACCAGGATAATATGATTTGATAGTAATAGTAAGTTTAATAAACTGCTCATCAGAAAAAACTAAAGACACAATTTTAGCATCATTTTTAAATTGCTGCAGTTTGAAAACGGATTGGTGGATTTTGATGAGCTTTTCAGATTCCGAGAGGCCATTTCATTGAGACTTCACGTCGGGATGTTGCTTTATGCTCCTAGCAAGAATATTTAGCTATTATTTAAGGCTGAGAAGAGAATAGTCTAGAAATCGAAAAAGTTTAAGATGTTGCATTTTCGTCAGTAATTGCTTGTTGCATCGCATAATCGCATATTTTATATAAAAATGCCAAATTCTGCCCTGGCCTCTCTAATAACAATATTTCTATCGATAATCATATATTATCAATATAATTTTAGAGTAGAAATTCAAAATTATCTATAATTTCGTGAATAGGTTGAAAATATTTAAACCGTTGCGTTGTGTTCAAATTCAAGTTCCTTATATTCTGTAGACCATCGACTTCGAAGTCTGAAAATTGTCAATATTTGAAAAACAGAGGCCTGAGTAAAAAATGTGTCTTAAATGTTAGGCAAGATTCAAATATAAGATGTGTTTCATTTAAAAAATGATATATTTTAAATAATATTCTTTCGTTGTTTTTTATTCAGTTATATAGTTTATAGTGGTTTATTAATTTCCACATTATGTACCTATTTGTCTGGCAATGTTCTACTAGGTCACAATAGACCATACAATGAAGGGTCTGGTATTTGCCCACTCATTGTTTTGACAAATAATATATTCCCTGTTCATTTGTTAATTCTATTAAATGATGATGATGTCCTCTGTTGGCTCGCGGCAAATATTATGAAGCAATTTTAACTCATAAAATGCCTAAAATAATAGGCCTCGATACGTCCTGTCAAATCCTCTTGCCAAAATTCATTAAAAATTGCATTGTGATTTTTACCACAGCCGGGTATAGATTTTTTTAAATATGTTAGAATAAGATATTGATTTATACATTTTTATTAAATTATTTCTCGAGATATATGCGGTTGTAACATAGATCTCATTAGATTTAAATATATTTTAGAATTAAGCTGTAAAATAGATTAGGAAATTTTTAACAAATTGGATTGTCGGGTGGGGAGGGGCTTAGGAATCAAATTTAGAAAAAAAATAAAATAAGGCTATTTTGAATGCCAGGTGCGTTAGTCAATTGAAAAATTGTGATAATTTTAGTTGGTTTTAGATAATAATTTAACTAATCCTTGAAATAAATCTGATTAAACTACATTGTTATAAACCTTTATTTCACTAACTCCTCCGTTTGTAACCGCATTTGTCGGCCGACGATAGGATAATACAAGCATAGGTAAGACAAGCTTAAGAACATATTGTGTCCTATGTATCTAATTTACAGCACGTATATTAAATAAGGAAATATTTAAATCATGCTATAGAGTTACGGGCAGCTCAACAACATATTATTTAAATCTCCTAATTCGGGTCATTTTTTATTTCTAATTTTGGAGGTAACATGAGTTACATTTAGCCCTCCAATTAAAGAAATTTGGTTCGAAGTAATTTTCTCTTGTAATAACAATGAGACGATAGAATAGAGACATTTATTTGGAAATGCGGAATGTTATGATTAGGGTTGCCATTCGACTCGATATATCGAAACTGTCACACTTGTTGACTTTCATGTCTCGACTAGGCTCCGAATAGACTCGATCAAGATAGTTTATAAATATTTTTAAGAAAACATCAAATCCAAACAATTTATATTTGGACAAAAGGCCCTACTACCATTCTTTACGTAGAGCCACATCAATACTTGAATGCACATGGGGCGAGAACGCACTTATTTCAAGTATAGATGCATAATTTGTCTTCTCATCTCAATCACATTGCAGTTAAGTTGCAGTAGGTAAGTATTTTTTCAACAGACTGGACTTTTTCTGAGAAGAATCTACTCTTAATGGGCCAATATTTATATGCAATTCCTGGACATAATGCAATTGTGAATCCTGTTTTCTCTTTACTAGTGCCCAGTGACAGAAGAAGCGCAACCGTCCTTGCACAAATACCATTGAAGATTGAAGGCATTATGTTATATATGACATGTTCTTCCTATAAAAATGTGGAAAATTGAGCAAAGCTGCTAAAATTAACAAAAAAATATGGTTAATTTGACTATTATTCATGTCGCGGGCTCCAATGACCGCTGCTCGTTCCCAACGCGAGCGAGAGAATCAGATTGCTGAATACATAGCATCGCAATAAGAGTATTTTGGTCTTAAGCGGCAGGTTGTGGCTTCTAAAAACGTTGTTCATTGTTCATTTTGATGAATGCTGTTCTAGCTTTCTCAATTCTTTGCTTTATCTCGACTGAGTGGTCCCATTTGTCATTGATATTTGTACCAAGATAGACGTTGCTAGAGACATATGTTATTGGTTTTGATTGACTAGCAACTGTCCTATTGGTATTTGATTTTTACTGATCGTCATATATTTTGTTATTTGATGTTGAAATCGAGTCCATATCTTTGACTAGCCTCTGCGACGCTTGAAATTAGTGCCTGCAGACCCTTCAGAGTATCCGCAAAGATGATTGTATCGTCTGCATACCTAATATTGTTTAGACGCTCACCACCAATAAGTATTCCTTCATGCATCCCATCCAAGGCGAGCTTCATAATTTATTCAGAGTAAACGTTAAAAAGTAACGGGGACAGTATACATCCTTGCCGCACGCCTCTCCTTATTTGTATTTTCTCTGTTAATTGATTCTCAATTCTGATGACTGCTGATTGGTTATAATAGACGTTTCTGATTACTCTAAGGTCCCGGTCATCTAGTCCGATATTTTCTAAAATTGACATTAATACATCGTGTCTCACTTTTTTGAATAAGATTTTAAATAACGCTAGGAAAATAAAAGTAGAAATTAAAATTTTATGGTTTTTTTTTTAAATTTCAAAAATGATAAAAATTTGCATAATTTCCTAATGGAAAAATATTCCTTATTTGACTGACTTTCGATCTTGAATAATAACGAAGATTCTAATACAAGCCTGATGGACATACTATACCAGTAGTAGCTGATGAGAGGCCAAAAGATCTTGTTGATAAGCTCAGAGAGGGGAGGAGGCTTACGGCATACTTCAGATGCTTCTCTCAACCACCCACCCTATCTATAGTCAACTCCAGGTTTTCTAATCTCCTGATGGAGGTCAGGCTCGCTCACAAAGCAGGCACACAGTTTCCCCGTCCTGCAGTATTGCCGACCCCTTGCAAAGGTCGCTTATCTGCCCAAGTCATTGAGAGGGGATTCATCCTCCTCCTCGCACCACCGGCAGGTAGCGCTCTCCCCAGGCTCATGTAGCGCTCTCCTCAGGCTCATGTGTCTCTTCTTACACGGCAGTATAATGACCACTACTAGGGTGCACAGAGAGCGCTTTTTTATTGTCAGTGGCCATTCCAAGTTGGTTTTATCAGACTCAGCAATAAAGTTCTTGGCTTATCTGCCCCCTTGAAAGCTGCGCACTCTCTTGAGATGGCTTGATCAGGTCTCTCTTTGATTGCCGCTTTTACTTGGTCTCTAGGAAAGGGCTCCAGGCCCAAGTAGAGCTTGGCAATTTAATCTGCCACCTCATTTCCTGCCACTCCGCTATGTGCCAGCCCACTCCAAGACATCTCCGCAGTCCTGGACACACTTAGGCTTAATCTGTTCACTACTTTCTCTTCATTTCTTTGTTTGACCTCGTTTTAACCATCAAGATTGCGTACCCATCGGCTTGGAAATCTGTTGCCAGCTTCCCAGGTGCCGTTAGTCTGCAACGAGACTTGCTCCGAAGAACTGACAAGCTTGCCCCTTCACGTTCCTATTGACTATTTATTGGAATGGAGATTGTGTATATTCTCTTCAATCTCAGTCTTTATTAAAGTCTTTATTAAATATCAACTTTGGTCGGTATAAATAATTAATTCTTTAAATCATTTATCACCATAAAGGAGGGGGTGGTAATTAATTTTATAATTGACCACTTTAATTAGCAGACTGTTTTAAAATAGGTTGGTGGGGTTGTATTCATAGGGTATGAAATGAAACATGTATTTTAGGTATTACGTACTTTAATAATGCAAGATTTAATTTGCATTAAATATGATCAATATATAAAATGTTTTCTAACTACTTTCATGCATTCCTCCTTTCACAGATAAAACTAAATATCTACTGTACATTACTTACTAAATGTCTAACAAAACTTCTTGATTATTTGAATCTACCATGAGCTGCTCTCTTTACTCAATTTAATCAAACTTTCTTTATATCAAAATTTCAACTGACTTCCTTTCCGGTCACACCCAATACACCCGTACACACCCCATACTAACTACAAGTTTCCAACCCCCATTTTACCTTTTCATATCTTTAACAGGAGAGATGCTATGAGTTGTATTGTCTCGAGAAAATTCGTTAAAACGCCCAAAGAGTCCTTAATTCAGTGTTGGAAAAAAGATAACACGGAGACCAGCAGATACTTTCTAAATATATGTGCAAACAAATGAGAAAATGACTAAATATCTTGTCGTCACCCAAAGCTACGACTGGGTAGATGTCAACTCAAGCAGAGCGATGACTGGATCGTTGCTACACGGGTGGCGGTTTGTAAGGCACTTTATTACTTCTTCGACTAACTAAACTTAAATTTTGAGAAAACTGACTAAACAGCTTGGCGTCAAACAGGGCAGGGAGTAACTAAAATATAATTTTTTAAATGCACAAATTACTGTTTACCTGGGGTGAAATAAATTTATTTGAGTTTTAATTATGGCTGATATCATAATAGGAACATAACGGGTGTAACCAAACTATACGGTGAAAAACAAGTTAATACACATATTACGGTGTTTCCCCAACAAACTTAATAGATATTTTCAATAATTATCAATTTGCCGATTAATTGATAAGTCGGTAAGCGGCCACCCCTAGTTGTCATAATAATATTGGAAACAATAAATCAAAAAGTTATTACTAGCAGGCACCAATCACCAAACTTACTAGTCTTATTGGGAAATACAAAAGGCATTATTTAACGTCAAAATATTAATTTGCCTCATTTTTAAATAAATGCGGTTGTTCTATTTGAAAGAATCCGTTGCGTTGATAATCTAATCAAATATTTTATGATTATTAAATATTTAAGGTATAGAGAAGAAGTAACAAAGGATCGATTAGAAAGATGAAGGAGTTCAGTAGTAGAAATATTGAAAATCACCAAATACTGTGCATGTGGAAAATATTTAAATGCTAACCCAAAAATGCCTTGCACGGTTCCCAATCGTTTCACTGTTTAATTTATTTAAAGGGAAACAGGTCTAACAAAGTACATTAATAAGATGAAGCCAGTAGAAGTAATTTTTAATATATTATGTTATAGCTAATGATACAATGATTATAAATTGGAACTTAAATATTAATAGTAGCGTTTGCTCAAATCGAATTCTATTTAAAAAAAATCGTAATAATACCTCCTCCACTAAAATAGGTCCCTCTCTGGAAACTGTAAAAATGGAACTTCCAAATAATCACTATCTTCCTCGAATGATCCCGAGTAAGTCCTGCCTGCAGCAAGTGGTGATGATGCTTCAAGTTCAAAAACTAAGTTGGAGGAGTTGAATCTCACTTGTCAAATCAAAGTGAAGAGACCACTGCTCCACTTAATCAATAGAACTTATAAAATGTTATCCTAAAATGCAGTGGGCTAGGAATGATGAACTAGGTCATGTTTTTCGTATTACAAACTTCCACGACGGTGCTATAGATGTCCTCGCATGGAAGAGTTAGATCTGGCAGTTTAAAATAATATGCTAAGACCTACTCCTTCCACCTAAGGATAACTAGTATTGGTTAGTAATCACTCGAACCAGGAAGCTGAAGGAACCTGGAAAAGTAAATTCATATTGATTATATATATGATATAGAATTATCGGGTTTTAAACCTGATTTATTCAATGTAGCATACTGAAATTTGTACAAAGCATTAGCATAAGTTCGTGAGGCTAATATATGAGGATCTAGCCCAATATATCAGAGTTCAAAAGTTGATAGTTTTTATGAAGTCAAAATAATAACTAATCTGTGTATTCAAAATTTTTCAACGTTCTTTTATTACCCTATTTTCAAGGATCAATGATAATTGATAAATTTCTTGTAAAAAAATGTTTTGGCGCCCTACTCTAACTGCCAAGACAGACCCACGCCATTTAAAAAAAAAATAATCAGCTGAGTAAACCTGGCATATGGACCGCCTAATGAGCAGTTAGCAAATAAGGTTACATATTTGGCACCCAACGAGGCTGGTTACAACCTGGAATTGAGACTAGGCTTCTGCCGATATGATGGAAATTGTCATTAAAAATTATTCCCAACGGGTGTTGTTTTATATACAGAAACGGGTACAACAAATTTACATAATGACCATGTTTGTTGATTATTAACACGAATGTAAAATTGACGTATTAGCAGAAACCATTTACAGATTTGTTTATATTGGTCCTGGCATTTTACGTTTTAAATTATTTGGAACACCTAGTAAATTTGCCAAATTTATTGGATAATCTTCTACTAGCTACTAGAAAAATATGTGGCTCATGCACGATAGTGTTACTCCACACTTCACATTAAATGCTAAAAAGGATGCCCTTATAAATTAGCCACCCCGCTCACCGGATTTAATGTCTGTCTGTGAATTACTTTTTATGAGGAACTCTCAAAAATATAGTGCATTCTAGATTTATAAAACGGAAACGGCTATTCGAAGCGACACTTACTAGGTATACGTTTTCTTGACAAAAGGTGACTAGATATAGGAATTTTTAACTAAAAATGTTACAAGGCACAAAACAGTTACGTGCTGTTGGTGACGCCCTCTGCACTGTACATCGAAACTGTGATCAGATCTAGATTTCTCATCCCTAAAAACCCCTAAGAGCAAACAGTTTTATTATTAGGACAAATATTAACTAGAAATTGCTAAAAAATTAACTTCAAACTATCAACTTTTAACCCCAAGGTAAATTGGACTAGATCTTATAGCCTTAGGAACCTGTGTTTGAGTCTTATCCAGATCTTTTAGAGACACCCTTTATAATACTAAAAATAAAATATTAAGTAAATATCCAATTATCAATTAACTGCCATGTAAGGTTAGTTTTTAATTAAGTATCTTTAATTTTTATGGTTTTGCATCAAATATAGGGCCCACGGGAAATGGCATAATTAGTAGTAGCCGAATTTAACAGTAGCACAATAATGCTATTATAAAATGGTACCTAGTATAACACTCTACTGGATTCAACCAGTATTTTTTAACTAGTAGCACACAAGTGTTATCATTTTTAATTATTCTGAAAAATCGTGTTGGCATCTTTTAACGTGTTTTAATCCAGAAGCACATTTCTTCAGTTCAAATTATAATGATTATTTGAAAGTGATTGATAGAGACAGAGATAATTTGGAATTGGGTTCATTTTATATAGGATAGTACACAAACTAATAATAAAAATCGGTTTAAAAGTTCAATGCCACCACAGATTTCGCTTCCTGATTAAAACTCCGTAATATAGTAACTATATTTTATTTTTATACTGATTAACTAAATATATCGCTGATTATGAAACACCATTAACTACCAATAAAATAATTTTCAATTTATTATGAAGACTCTCCATGTCTATGTCTAAAATGAAATCTATCACGGTCTAACTTGTAGGCTATTTCAAGAAATTGGAGAAGAATAAACACCGTATTCAACGTGGCAGATCATATCATCCATTATGTAATATAAATACTTTTTAACACACTCAGTGTTTGCATCTATTCAAAAAACACGGAAGCTTTTCCTAGAATCGACCACCTTGGTCTTCCTTTCTTTAGCCTTGAGGGTATGGTTGAGAAATGATGTGAGAGAATTGAACTGAGTTTTTGTATTATTGGGCAATGGAGGTGTGGCGGTACGTAAAAAAAGCTCCAAAGATGAAAAGAGTAATGATTCTTTTGATGGTTAATTTAATAAATATCTAGCCCTCCTGAAGTAGTGAGAACATTATAAAAAAACACCTGAAAAGTCTAAATAGTATATGATTCGAAAAATCTTACCAAGTGAAGGGGACTTTTTCTTCTCGATTACACTCACATGACTGGCATACAATGATTACAATATCTACACGTATGTTACCTTCGTCAAGATAATATTATTTCAAAATTTGTTAAGAGCAAAATAAACTCACAACTGTAAGAAACATGTACTATTTATCTTATCTTTAGTAGGCATTAAAACAAATTCCAAGTATGTAATTAGAGCAGCTTAGCGGTATAAAAGTTAAGCAAACAATGTAATTTTGTACAATTTTGAAATGTTAAGATAATATTTTATTAAAACCAAGGGATACGATCATTCATTTTAAATAATCATGTATCATTTCAATAAGTTACCGATTAATAAGCTCCTGGTTTTTTGGCTATTACTTAGTTTAGGTCAATTCTACGTAAAATTTTCAGAATTGTAGTGAAAAATTATTCTAAAAATAAAGGCCGCTTGGTGACTTTTAAAAATATTCTTAGCCCACAAAAAATAAAGTAATGCTCCCATCACGGGCTATTTTTCTTTATTTTTTAAGAAGATCAAAACTTACTTCATGTTTTGGATTTTCATTATTTTTCAGAGATATCATATATTTTTTAATTTTATGCCAATATTTCCGATAAATTATTATTTCCTCTTAAAAATAAGGTATTTCAAAATATACCTAACATTAAAAATATAGTTACAATTTACGCATTTACATACATAATCATTTATGGATTTATTAGCAAGGAGTTTTAGAGAGAGAAAAAAGAAATTTTCTTTGAGTTTTAAAATTTTAAAGGTATTTTAGGTCTTTTTAGTATTTAATAAATATTTTTTATAAAGGAATCTCGTAGAGTGACTCTGGGCATATCCATATTGATAGGGTGTGGCATGACGGATTGTTAAGCAAATTGACATCATACGGACTACCAACAGCACTGTTTCTATGGCTTTCCAATTTCTTGAGGGATCGAAGCATCCGAGTTGGTATTGATGGACATCTCTCGGAGGAATAAAAAAATTTCTCAAGGGTGTATATAATCTCCCACACTGTTCCTGCTCTATATCAATGATCTTCTAGACAGGACAAACGATTCTATTTACACCTTTGCACACGACAGCACGATCCTCATTCATGTCGCGAACTCCAATGATCGCTGCTCGTTCCCAACGCGCGCGAGCTCGAAAATCAGATGGTTGCCATCAATGAGGATATGGACGCCATCGTGGAATAAGCCGAGGAAGACAATGCCCAGTTTAACGCAGGAAAGACTCAAGCAGCTGTCTTCTCAAAACAAAAACAAACACCGCAGAATCTGACTTATCAATGACAGGACAAACACTGACTCTGGCTTGATCCATGGCTGGGCATCAACGAAGAAAACAACATGTCCTGGCATGACCACGTTTCTAAAATCGCCAAGGCAGCAGCACAAAAGCTATGAGCACTCTATAGATCAAAAAAATTGTATACACCTCATCAGCTCGTATCGCTCTATAAGGCCCAGGTAAGACCATCTCTGGAATACTGTTCCCACGCGTGGTGCTCGGCACCCAAACACTTGCTCAAGATATTGGGCTCCATACAGAGGTGAGCAGTCCGTCTGGTGAGTGAACCAGAGTCGACTAAGGATCTTGAGAGCATTGAACATCGAAAAGTGGCGGACGTATCTCTTTACTATCGATACTACTACGCAAGGTGTTCGGACGAGCTGGCACTTATGATTCCGCCCAGAGTTGTGCCAAACAGTAACACCTCTCAGACCAAGCTGCTCATCAACTTAAGATTCAGTTGCGAACAACTAGGACGTGGCTGTTACGGTACTCCTTTATATGGAGGGCTTCCTCGCTCTGAAATGGACTTCCGAGTACCGTCTTTCACGGAAACTACAACATACAGCGCTTCACGTACAACGTTCACCATCTTCTCCGCACACGCACCGCTCGTTGACTGGTATAGGATTTTCCTTTTGTGTATGTGTGTTGAACACAAAAAAAAGACGATTAGCTAGAGTGAATTCCAGACTATTTAGGCAACTTCTTAGTATATAGAATGAAAGTACTAAGTCCTCCTTGGCCCTGATGTTCTTAATTGATTTTTAATTGTTAAACAAAGGCCCTAACATTTTTAGATTCATATAAGTATTCGGTACCCTCAATATCAGCCAACACTCTGACTACCTTCATGTGGATGGCTGTATCTTCGCACAAAAGAGAACAAAATGAAACATTTTAAAGGAAAAAAGACTCTACTTCCCAGTTCTTTTATACATTTACCAGTTTGTGTTAACTTCTTGCGTTGCTTATGGTGTTCATATCTTTAAAATAGCTCAATGAAGAAAAGATATTTTGAGACATCTCTATTAGACTAGACAAACAAGTCAAATGCAAAAGAATGGTTATAAAAAATAAAAATTAAGCGTGGGAGAGAAAGTGCAATGAAATGAACTGTTGCCTAGGGGTGACAAGATCATCAGAAGCCTAGAGACTAATGAAATACTTAAAAGTAGATCATCAAACAAGAACCAATCCATGGAGACAGCACTACTTTACGCAACTTAAAAAGACATCTTACCTCGAGAATTCTCCAGAGCAATACAAAATTCCAGGTTTACCAATGAATGTAGACGAAAACATGATATGGAAGGAAGCCTATCAAAACATGCAAAACAATAAGACCAGTGGGTCGCAAGGAATTCGCGCCGAACTAATAAAATATGGGGCCCAGAAATTGGTTACACATCTGAAGGAACTCTTCAGTAGAAAGTCTCCTCGATGAATCACCACCATTTATAAAAAGGATGAAAAGATGACCATTCAAATTACAGATGTATTTCGGTCACTAGTACTATGAACCGAATCTATGGAAAAATCCTCAGAAATATTATAGAGCAAGAATACGGTCCGGATGAAATAGGGGAACAAGTGGGTCTCCGAGCTGGTCGGTCAAGCCTGGATCACATTTTTAGCTTAGTCCAACTGAATGAGAAGAAGGTGGCTGGAAATAGATGATTACATCTTCTGTTTATGGATCTAGCTAAAGCATATGACACCGTTCCCGATCAAAACTATAACATATATTGGAAAAACTCTAGAATCAAACTAGGAACAAAAATATCAAAAAGCATTTCAGTTACAAAAGGTTTCAGACATGGATACTATCTCTCTCCCACGTTATTCAAAATTTAAGCATGTTGTGGAATGTGTGTGGCGTTAGATGATACTACAACCCTATATATCCTTCATTTTGCAGACAACCATGGCATGGCACGAAAATTAGCTAAAACTTATGATGAATGGAATCCATCAGTAAATCTTTTAAAACTATATTTTTTGTATTGGAAACGAAGAAGAAGAACTAGATATGCAACGAGATGAGAGAATAGGAATATGTTTTGAATATACGTATATTTGGGAACGAAAGTGGAAACAAGTGGTTAAACAGAGAAAAAGATCTCCAACAGGATCATTAAAAGGAAAAAAGTGATAGGATTATGGTCAAAAAATATTTTCCAAGAAGGTAGAGGTCTCATATGCCATATTGGATGTGAGGTATGATAATTAACAAAAGCTTTAAAACGGAGGCTTTTTGCTCTTTGAGGACTTTTGAAAACGAGCGGCAGGAATTCCAAGGATAGAGCGAGTTACCAACGATCAAATTAAATAAATATTGAAAGTCCCCAAAACAGTCGCATAGGAAATTCAAAGGAAACAACTTATATAGTATGGACATATAGAGAGGTTCCCCAAAAAATTGCTAAGGTGGGTACCGGCAGAAGGAAAGAAAAGAGGTAGGCCAAAAGCGAACGTAATCTAGAGTCAGAAGACTGGGAAGATCTCTTAAAAACTGCAGGAGTCTATTTGTTGTATCTCACATATTAGGTCCTCAACAGCCTACAATGATTAATCCAAATTAACTTCGGGGGCTCCTGATGACTTGGAGAAAAATTTGAGTAATGAAAAATATTTTGTTTATTAAACATCAGGTGAAGTAATCTACAACGTTATTTTGGGAAAACTGCCAAACTGACGTAGCCTACGTATGTCTAGTGTTGCACATGCTAATTAACTTAGACACATTAAGAACCAACTGAAGAAATTAAACCTGATGTCTTCATTGGGCACCTGCAAATACTGATAGAATCTAGCCATAGCAAAGGACTACATGCGGATCCAAGATGTATTTGATCTGCGGGATCTGCCTTACGAAATGGTCATAAAGAATTAACGAACGGACTATCCGATCTTACTACCATGCGCTGCGTAAATAGAAGGAAGAGTAGTTGATTTGCTTTCAGAAAGGTTCTTCCTGGAAGGTATATTTTCACTGGAAATGCTCCAAATAAGATTAGGCAGAAGAAGACCGAAGGAGAACCTCGAGAACGAGCTTCTCCTTCGGTTTAGCTGAATTAAATTAGTTTTGGCTCTTGGCATTTGGTAGTCTCATTATATTTAGGTCGCCATATATTTCTTGACGGTCCAGTTTTCTTCAAACAAATAATGAAAAACGCAATATGATTTCGATTATATAGTTTCATTACGACTGTGCAAAGTAGGTTTGATATTCACATTACTTTATCTTGCATTAAAGAAAATTTAATTTAGAAATATATGCTTAGCTAATGTTAAATAAGCTTCAATACACGGTCAGTAGCTTAGGATGACCTAGCTGGGAAATGTCAGAAAATGGACTGAACTATCCGATCAAGGATGCACAACAAATATTTGGTGCTTAGTGCAAGAAGCATACACGTGACCGCGATGAAATCGAGATCTATGGAAATAAAGACACAACCTGAGATCGAAGCGAGATGAAGATATTTTGTTCAACAGCCCAGGAGGCAAAGTACACAGACCTCGTCGAGCGTCCTATATAGTTTCCTCATACCGAACACCATTGAATAAATTCTATTTATGTAAACGTAAATCAATGATCGATCCTTCAGGGCAGACTACAATTGACAGTTAACGAGGAAAATAAATATTTGAATTAGATAAGCCCACCAATATAATAAAATAAAGGGTACGTTTTATCAATGCACCTGACGCTACGGAGACTGAACGTTCGCATATTACCATATTGAGTTTAACTTGAGCAATCTAATAAATTGGCAATTTTAAGGATATGAACCGGTGAAAATCCATAGTAAATACAGGGTATATAATTTTACTGTTTATTCACAGTTTATAAAATTGTGATGTTATATATTCTGAATTTAAGATCATCTTACTCTTTGCTGGAATCTCACGACATATCTACCTCAGAGCAAATCTCACCGGGAATAAAATGTGTAATTAGTAACTAAAACTAGTTTTTTATGAAATTATGCAGGAACTCAGCTTTTAGGTTCTCTGAAGATATACATTTTTTCATTGCACACTTACAGATACCGGAAAGCAAGGTATTTTGAAAACGAAAGTATACTCAACAACAGGAGACACTAAAATCGATAGAACTTTTAAGAAGCATCAAATATCAATTTAAAAACCTATCAAGAGCTTCGAATATTGAATATACGGAAATGGGGAAAAACCAATTGCTATTATTAATTGAATCAAGGTTACTAAATCAAAAACAGGAAATTATTTGAAACTACCTTTAGGTTCAAACATGTTAAATGAAGATTCAGATACGTTTATCGGAGAGTCTTCGAAAATATTTAATACCAAAGCTTCAATGTTCATCACTTAATGAAGTTTGAAGACTTTTTGAAACAAAACCATGGAATGTAAAATTTTACAATTCAATCCAGGATCTTTTCTTTGGTAGGGATTAAAGATTATTTGAACTTTCAATATTATTCAGAACTATAATAGACAAAAATAAAATATTAATATAATTTTGTCTTGATTTCTTCCTCTTTTTTCACAACTCTGTCCTTGATAAGTTTATGGAGTTTAGGTCCCGAAAAAAATCACGCTCTGCCGACTTTTAGAAGCTGTAAATTCAAAATTCTTTAACATTGCGAAAAAGATTTGCACTTTGAGTCTTGAACATTTGCGGCGGTCGAAAACCTAGCAGAATGCTGGATGTAGCTTTGGACATATTTTGAATTTGCAGCTTATTTCGGAAAAGTAGATTCTTACATATTTTTCACCAAAATTGTAGCATATGTTTATTCTCTTATACATAATGAGTGATTCACATGTCCTCTATGGTCAGGTGTAAAATCTTTTATAAATGAAAGCAGGTACCATTTGATATTGGATGTGTCCCCGCCGCAATTGTCCTGATACCTGCATTTTCTTAAGTTTTTCATTATATGATTACTTTAGATTTAACCGGATGTTCAAAATTGTCGCTTACCTCTTCCGGTTAAACCGGTAGTGGCTGAAAAATGATAGATCCTAAAAAATGAAGTGCAATTCGTTTTGTTATAAGTTAAACCGTTTGGATTCTACAGCATCAAAAATATAGAAAAATAATTGGATTTTCATATAGATGTCATGGAATCTGAACATCTTGTGAAATGGTAGTTCTTTTAAGAAACGAGAAGCCATCTTGATAATATTTTCTTATCTTACTTTTGGTGTAATATGGACCTCCGTAATTTCAAAAACCTTTTGGTGTCTTTTGTACTTTGGTAAAAATCACTCTTGAGTAACCACACATTTAAATGAGACTAGGCTATTTCGTGTGAGGAACATTCGGCTAATTATTTCAATCAAACATTTTTATATTCACGATTAAGGTGAATTTGTATTTTAATTGTCTTAAAGTACCATTAAGAAGATATTTAAATCATTTAACATTACGAAGTGAAAACTAAAGTAAATTATGGACAGTTTACATAACGATATAAAACAGTGCTCTCGGGTTTTAGTAGTAAATCAATTTAATAAGAAGGAAGTCACCCATCGCAGCTTACGTATTCAGTCGTTCATCCGATCAGAAGCTTTTAGGCACCTGCGATAAGCGTATTCGTACATTCGCACATTCCACACAAAGCTTAACATGAATTAGTTCGAGAAAATACAAATGAATAAATATAATCAAGGTGATATCTTTGGTAGAGATTACTCACTCGCAACAATCCATTCAAAAATTAATGGATACAAATTTACCTCAAGTAAAAACTATTGGTCAATAATTGTTCACAAATCACAAAATTACGCCAACATCACTTGCGACGAAACAGCACAAAAATGATAAATAAGTGGATTATTGATAGTATTTATATCTTTATATACCTTACCTCTCCCATATTGATATTGAGATATCGATAAGGTTTTTCGAACTCTGAAAATGCTAAAACATGTATTTATTTATATTATACAAGGCTTTACGAAACTATCGCTGATGTCAATAGGGCTATTTTAGAAAGTTTGTGATAATTAATTACCAATTTTAATTTATTAATTCCATTTTTGACAGGTCCAAATTTTTGCTTAAAACCCTAAATATTACGTTTGAACCGGAAAAAATAGAGGAAATAAGTTCGGAATATCAATCACCATCATCCATCACCCCATCCGCGTCTACTACTGAACATAGGCCACTCATGGTCTCCGATCCTGTGCTGCACTCATCCAGTTCCTCTCAATCCTTTTAAGGTCGTCGGTCGTCGACGGGCGTCCTCAGCTTCTAAAGGCGTCTTGGCGTGGTCTCCACTCCCAGGATCTTTCTTGCCCATCGTCCGTCGGTAAGTCTTGCTACATGGCCAGCCCAGTTCCACTTCGGTATTGTTATTCTCGCAATCGCGTCGGTCACGCCAGAGATGCGGCACAATGTCTCAATTGTTATCCGATCTTTCAAGGAAAAAGCCCAGCATTGCCCTCTCCATCCTTCTCTGCGCCACTCGAATCTTTTCAGCAGACTTTATTGTGAGCTTCAGAGTTTCTGCTCCATAGGTAAGACCGCTGAGGATGCACTGATTGAACACCTTTCTCTTCAGGCAGATCGGTATGCTTGACCTGAACATATGACTGAGCTTTGAAAAGGCTACCCTTTTTTTATTTTTTTAGGAGGTTTAGGAAATCTGCTATACAGACACCCCAGGAATTGGTGTCTGGCGCCTGGGGTAGTGTGGGGTTGGAGTCTCCTTAGAGCGCCTACCCACTAAAACACTTTCCTCCCCCAGTTTCCAGCCACAAACCTTTCTTGGACCCGTCTTTTCAAACATCTCCTCAAGAAAAGTGCCGGTTAGTCTTTATCTACCTTCGCGTCCTGCTTGGACTTCTCTTTCCTTCTTTTCCTTTGAAGTTATGACGTAGCATATGTAAGCATTTATTTTATTCCAGATTTCCTCGCTTTCTAGCATTTTTCTGACAATATTATTTGCTGTTAATACCTCCCCTATGTCTAAGTAAAGGCTCTGTCTTTTTAGATTCCATCTAGGGCATTCGAAGATTGTGAGTTCCGGTCCGTCAACATTAGCTCCACAACATAGACAGCTTGCATCTTCTCGTTTCCTAATTTTTTGGGTGTAAGTACCAAACGAACCGTGGCCAGTAAGGAATTGCGTCAGCTGATACGAGGTTTTGCCCCATTTTCTGTTGTACCAGGGATGTATCTCTGGAATTATTTGTCTGGTCCAGTTGTCAGGACCACTTGTCCATTTCTGCTGCCATGCCTCTAGGGTTTGCTCGCGTTCCATTTTTTTTCATAGTCGGTAGCTCCTTCAAGTTCAAAAATACTTTTCCTCTCCTCAGCTAGCAAATGCACAGGTATGAGTCCAGCTATGATGTTTGCTGACCTACCACAGACCATGCAGTATGCCGAGCAGACTCTCAGGGCCATGTTTCTCTGCGTTGAACTAAAACGTCTTTTGTTGACACCTAAGTGAACCCTTGAAGACCGAGCCGGAACTCCGTAGAGCACTATACTCTGACATACCATTGCCAAAATTTGTCGCTTAGGCGCTGAGGGTCCGCCAATGTTAGGTAGGAGACATTTTAGAGACTTGATTGACTTTTCTGCCTTTAAGCATACTTCTTTGATGTGTCCTGACATGTTAAGCCTTCTATCTAGATGAAAACCAAGATATTTGACGCACCTTTGTGCTGATATTTCCCGATCCTGTATCAGAAACTTTATTTCTTCGATTCTTCTTTTGGTACAAAGCAAGATTGCTTCAGTTTTCTCTGGAGCAGTCTTGAGTTTATGGTCTTCCATCCAGGTTGAGACAAGTCTAAGGGTGTAGTTCGCCTTAGCGACCATGCCGCCCGGTGTCTCTGAAGCTATGAAAACCGCCAAATCATCCGCATAACATATTATATATACAAAATGAAAAGGCTACCCATGCAAACCCTATTCGTCTGGTTATTTCGCAGGTTTGGTTGTCCCTCTCTATACGGATTTCATGCCCCAGATACTTATAAGAGTAGACCTGTTCTACGTGATTTTCGTTCACTGATATATGTTCGCTCACTACTAGGTTAGTCATATACTGGGTTTTACTTATATTCATTTTTAGCCCAACAGTTTTCGAGGCACTATCTAAGTTGTAAACTTTACAATGTAAAGCATCTCCCTGGCTTCATCGATGCTATCGCTCAGCAAAACAATATCGTCTGCGAATTTTAAGTGGCTCAGTTTCTACCCAGACTCTCAAAGTCCACCCTTCTAAACATATATTCCAGAACCGCTGGCGCTGTAAAAAGATTAGGTGGCATAACGCCGCCCGGTCGTACGCCTCTTTTGATATAGAAGTCGTCATGTAATTTGACCCATGCTTTTGCATTTTTGTAGATATTTTCAATTCATCTAATATATCTATAATATATACATATAGATTGATTGGGTCGAATGCTTTTTCATAGTCAACCAAAATCTGGACTAAGGGTTTATTATATTCGATGCATTTTTCTATAAGTGCCTTTATTACCTGTAGGTGGTCGTTTACTCCAAACTTGGCTCTAAATTCGGCTTTTTCGTACGATTGACATTGATCTAGCTTATTTGTTATTCGCTTGGTAATAATCCTTACAAACAATTTGTACAGATGTGAGGGCAAACTAATCGGACGGTAGTTGTTCAGGTTCGCTATGTCACCCTTCTTATGGAGGATGTTAATTATCGCTCGATCCTACTTGGAAGGGATAACAGTATTCATTAGACAGGCATTGTAAAGTTCGCAAATGGTCTTGTGTAGAGAGGTTCCTCCCTGTTTTATTGCCTCTATTTCCATTTAATCTTCACCGGCTGATTTGCTGTTCTTCTGCTTGGAACTCTGGTAGAATAATCTCAGATAATTCCTCAAAACCTCGATTTTGAATCTTAGCAATCGATGTCTTAATCGATCTTGGTTTTCTCCATATTTGTTTTGCAGTTCTCATATGTCCTTCATAAGTCTCTTAGTATTCTCACTTAGCCTGTCCTCCTTCGCGTGGCCTTTACTTTTGTGCGTTGCTTAAGCCGTTCTTACAATGTCGGTGATTTGTGCATGGAACTCATTCACACTCAGTGCTCCTGGGTTTTCTATGGATTTCAATCTAGTTTCTATTTCTAGTTGGTAATCTGCTACGTTCTTTAGAGGTGTCTATCTTTTGCTGGTATTTTTGATAATCTGGGATCTCTCATTTTTCAAATTTATCACCACCCGCGTTCGTAACAATCTGTGGTCGCTACCAATGGCAAATTTATTTAGGAGCGTGACATCGTGTACAATATTCTCCTTATTCGTTATTATAAAGTCAATTTCATTTTCGGTAATACTGTCTGGACTAGACCAGGTTCATTTTCATTGTGTTACTTTAACAAAAACGGTATTCATGGCAAACATGTTATTCTGCATCAAAAAATCAAGAAGCATTTGACCTCTTTCGTTTCTTGTTCCGCACCCATGTGGACCAAGAGGCAGCTTCGTGGTGTCCTTTCTATGGCCGAGCTTGGCGTTAAAACCTCCCATTAATTGTACAATTATTACTTGAAGGGCAGCTTCAATATCATCATAGAGATCTTCGACCTCTACTTCTGCATGCGTAGATGTGGGTGCATAGACCTGAATTATCTTTAATTTACATCTGCTATTCAGCCCGTATACAAGGTACATCACCCTTGTGCTGATACTTTTTATCTCTCTGCGTGTCTCTTATGTATTAGAAATGCTACGCCTCCTTCGTTTACATCTTCTGACCATTTGAAATGGAATATGTTACCTGAATGCAATGTAAGTTGCCCATTTCCTTTTTTTATGTTCACTAACAAGTAGTTTATCCAAATTGATGTGGGATAACTCCTCTTCCAGTTGGTATAGTCTTTCTGGTGTAGAAATTGTTCTCGTATTCAATGTGGAGATCATTAGTCGTCTAGCACTCTCCATTTCACGATCTCTCTGGCCGCTACCTTGGCCAGGGACCAACAAACCGCCGCGCCAGGGACTTACGGCCGTGCACTTTCATCATGGGGATAATAAGGTGCTGGATACCTGCTCTTGTAGGTTGATGGTTCCTGAGGATGTCTCATACACACAATTTCTAAACGTTCGAAGTAAATCCACATTAAAATCAGTCTAATTCTAAGAGCAGTGAGCTCTTGTTTCATGTTAGTTTAACTCAATGGGGAAAAAGAGCTCTTTTCAGATTGGCGCAAGATCGTTTTAAAGCGATTTGTGCTGATATATATCTAAATATAATATAAAATCTACATCTAAAATTAGCAGTCTCAACTCTTAATATGTACACCTATGATGTGTATTTTCAAAGGAAAGAGCAAACAACAGGTTGTCCAAACCAAACTCACTGGACTACAAAGAGATTAAAAGAACATGGGGCTTGGGGTTTCAGGTGGTTTAATTTGCCTTTTCTTCATATCTACTTGGAGAGAGATGCCAGATTAGCCACTTTGAACTAGTTAATGAGCATTAAATGTACACTGAACTGCTGATACTCTCTACCTATCATCTGGCTTATCTGATACTCTACCCTGCAAGAGATGAATATAAAACTTACTTACTTGAGGCAAACATAAATCTATAAGCAAAAATAGCAAAATAAAATCTAAGGGCAGTGTTAGAATGTTCAGCCTGAATAAAAGCATTCCTGCACTAGTCTCTGTAGTTCAGGTTAAGGAACTGCTCGTCTCTGAAAACCCTAAAACCCTCTCAGACGGAGCAGAATGCACCCCATCAAAATTAGTTCACATCGAGGTTTCTCCTGACATACGAATAGCCAGACTCCGTAGTACGAAGACAGCACTCCTAAGCTTCCAAAGATGTAATCAACGTGTGAACCCCATTGGAGTCTCGAATTCAAAGTAATCCCCCGAAACTTCATCGAGTTAGCGCTGTTCAGATTATTGATGTTTTTCAAGGAAAAACTTGTCGCTATTTAACATTAAATTAAATCAAGTCCCAATTCTGAACCACTGTACTTCATCCATAATCCCACTAGCCAGTGACATTGTGATGTCGTCAGCGAAGAGGGTATATTTATTATTCCTATCAACCAGCGGTAGAACGTGTATAAAATACAATAATAGGATGAAACCTAGGACACAGCCTTGAGGTGAGCCAACATCTAACACTTTTACTCCGAGAATACCCTACCAACACCAACTACCTGTGGCCAAACTTTTAAATATGCCGAAAGAGTAATTACATTCTCTGCAAATACATAGTAGTTTAACTTTTCAAACAGGGCGCTATGAGAGACGTAGTCATAGCCTTGCTAAGGTCACACAACAATAAAGAATCATACAAATAGCTCTCATATGACTCCATGACAGCTCTAAAATAGCATAAGTTGAACTTCTCCAATGTTAGCATTAAGGTTGTTAAGTTCATCAGGTGCTATGTACACATCAACTCTGCTGGCCTGACTACTATGACTGTTTATAATACTCCACATTGACCTGGTTGGGTTTTTGAGAATACTCTATAATTCTATGATTTGAGACTTTCCTTGTCTCATTTAAGGCCCTCGTATATGTTGTTTGGGAGACTCTTAAATCTGCCAGATTTCGTGGTCTATTATATTACCTAACAACATCACTCATGATGATACAGCGTAATTCAGCAGTCAACCATGCTACATTATTAGGGCTACAAGACCTAACCTGTATGTTTTTTTCAGGCCAATATATATCAAAATGCCCGTCTTCATCTCCATCCACTTCAGATGAAAATAAATCATTAGAATTCATCCAGTCTAGTACGATTAAAATTTTGCCGCCACTGTACGGCATTGAGTTTAGTATAAAGATATAGCTGATTACTCTTCGGTGTCTCTAATGAGACCCATCCTTGTCGAAACTATCGCTTCATCATTTGATGCATATCTAAAGAGTGGGTCAGCATAATATTAAGCTGTATTAACCTTTTCCAATAAGCAATGCCTAGGAGACCTTCTAAAACATTTTAAACTATTAACAGTTCTAATCTGATCAGGCAAGTGATAATAGATTTTCGTCTCTTCATAAATCGAACAACTCTTTGTTAATGCTCTTGTAGGTATTAGCAAAGTCAAGTCGAGGGCCGGCCTCGTGCCAGGTTGGCGATTCTTATATATCAGTGATGCTGTCTCAAGTATAAACAAGGAGCTAAGAGTAAGATTTCTCTGAAACAGAAAGTGAGTCCAAAAAAAGTTTCTCTGACCTGCATTTGCAATGAAACGAACAGCCTTCTTCAGAAGAACGAAATAAAAATCAGCAGCTACAAACACCTTAAAATGGAATCTAAACTTAAGGTGTAATTCAACAAGAGCAGAATCGACTGTCCATGCCATCAATGGGTCGACTTCTAAACGCTTCTTTCTGGTTGCAAAGCCTTCCACTCAACTTCAAAATGTGATATTCAAACCGAATCCCACAATCCATCAAAACACCCAGGAACTTAGTCGCCGCCTCCCTCCAAAGAAAATTGCTCCCCAGCTGCAAGCCTAGCACATCACACTTAAACCCTACAACGTTAGTTTTCGTAATATTAAAACCATTCTTAATTGTTAACAAGTCATCAGTGATTTCTTCCCTAAGTTGTTCAGTATCCTCACTGTATCACCCAACAGAGATGTCGTGAGTAAAGCGTGAAATTTTAACTTGGATAAGGTCATTCACAGAGATCATAAGGTGCGGAACTGCCCACTCAACCTCAATGCCGCGGACCACACGCCAGACACAATTAACATCGGATTGCGACCACCAAGATAAGAGGCAAACCATGCACGGGTCGAGCGCCTAAACCCATATTATTTGAACTTGGACAGTAGCAAGACGTGGTCCACGGAGTCCAATGCCTTTGAGAAATGGTGTCTTGGCCGTCATGGGTACCATTTAAGTTCCACTATCCAAATCGTCTCGAGGTACTTCCATATTTCTTCTTTGCAATTTTCTCCACGACCTTTGAGAGGATATGCAACTGGAATATAGGGGAAAACCCAGAGAGTTTATTCACAGCACCCCCTTTGTACAATGAGATGACTATTGTTTATTTAAGGCATGACGGAAATACACAGTCAGGCAACCGCAAAAGGACCTCCGCCGAGTTTCAATCCTCACCAGTGAATTTTCCATTCCTTATGCTGAGCAGTTCTTCCATGACCTTGTCGATCTGAGTACGGGAAAATCAAAATGAGCCATGCATGAAGAAGCCATCCAGAAGCAAGACAGGATCAACTGCAGTCGACCAATTTCGTCTCAAACTGCCTGCGTTACTGCAATATAATTTATTCAATCCATCTTGTGACAGCCATGGCCACATCTGTCACACAACTCACCAACAATAGATTAACTCTCCCGCAGTCTATTTTTGGCGGGCAAGAGTCTCTCACTATAATGTAGTGTTTTGCAGTATTAACAACCTTAAGATATATACTGCGGTAAGCATTACAATAGAAAGTAAAGACTTTATTATCACAAAATTTCTTAAAATAGCCAAGGTTAGCTGCGGACAATTTAATTTCCTCTGTAAGTCATGGCTTTCGCTTCCGGACATGGGAAAATACCTTTCAAAAATATCAAGCACAACGGCATGGCCATACTAAGTCAATCCACATTAAGGCACGATTCATGGAAATTATCAAAACCATGACGACGACGTATAGTCCTCGCCTTAGTCAAAAGTTCTAAGGTTGTGGAACATCTTAACAATATCCTAGCATTTTGAATCTTACATACAACGTGGATAATAACGTCCAGCCAACAACGTGTTGGCTGGACGTTATTATCCTACCAGATTACTGGAGTTGGTCAGTACTGATTGAGCAAGGTAATAAACAATAATAAAGGATTCCACAAGTGGAGATTGTGATTGTGATAACGCCGTCGCCCTACCATCACAGTACCTTAACTCAACCAAACCAACCAATGTTAATTGTACATTTTTCTGAAGCAGAGTTCAGTTTCAGTGATTGATGTGTTCTACTTATCAGACAAACAAATCAATTAATTATGCTTCAATTTAAATTTATAAAACTATATCAAGAAACTATTGAAGCCCCCGTATATTATCCAAATAAATACCTATTTTTCACCTGAGTTGTAGAACTGCCGGTACCTGGCGACAAAAAGTATTGGGCCAATAATCGTGTGACAAATTGTTTTTCTTATTTAGATAAATTTATGTTTGTATAATTTAAGAGCCACTTATCAGTTTAAAATGTTATCAGCAATGGTTTTGTAAGTCATCATACCTGTCGCAAGTTGGAATGGAATCGATACCTACGTGTTGAATATTTTGAATTTATTCAATTAGATTGCGGATACAATTTATTAATCTTAGGGTTATTGCATCACTTGTATGCAAGTTTTTTTAAAATGTAGATTTTTATTTTATATTTCTCCGTCCAAATGTTGAGAATCAATGCGATGAATAGGAGCGGTAATCTTTTCAACAATAATTATAAACCGATTTGTTAAAATTTTGAAGCAAACCTTTTACAAAAATATATTTTTTTTAATTTAGGGAATTATTGTGATAAAGCAGCGTTAATTTTTGTGATTAGAAATAATAGTTCTTTTATTTAACACGTCCACATCGGATATATAGGATGAGTCAAGGATTTAGCAATTAATTTGGGGCTAAATGAGTAACTTGAATTCTTGCATACTATAACATGCTTTTCTTAGAAGTAATGTTTTAACTAAGCCACGGGAAGTTTTCAGGGAATTAACCGTTCTCAGATTACTTAGTAAATGTAAATCTTTCGACCCCATAAGTCAGTGACGACTTCATTACCGAGGTACTTCTGGGAAGTGGCAGAGGCAGATTGGCAAGTGACAAGTCTCATGCTAGGAGGCGAGTCCCTAGTGCCTAACACGGTTTTAAAATATCAGGAACGATGTTTCCAAGATAAAGATGGATGTGTGGGGTAAAATTCGCTGAGCCACGAAGTGATGTCCACGAGATTCTCTCTGATTCGCATTGACAATAACTCGAAACGCTTTTTTCTGAAGGATGAAAAACACACTTTAAAGGTACTGACTGGTCACACCCCAAAATGAGATACCATACCAAGAGATATATACTGTTCATGCACCGCTCTCACAGCAAAACATCCCGATGAGAATTTTCTACTCAAAGTGAATATTAGTCCTCAAAATGCACAGCTGTCTCCGGAAGGAGATCATTATCAACAATCAAACAAGCTACATCACACATTAGCCCAACAACGTGGGTTTTACCTAAGTTCATACGAAGGCGGCTGGAGTCGACCCATTCTCTAATGATTTCGAAATCACTTCCTATGGTTCGCTTTAGACTCCCAGTCCCCCCCCCCCCCCCCCGCTCCTGTCATAATATCGATGTGTCATCAGCAAAAAGAGTGAAATCACCAGAAATGTTTAGGTGAAGAAACTCGTTAATATAGCGTAGGAACAGAATAGGTCCTAAATAACTAACTCTATATTAATTCTTACTGCAGGGCACCTCAGATTGATATCGACTCTCAAGATAGAATCTGAATCATCGAATGCCTTGGAAATATCACAGAACACCATTGATGTTTTTCCCTGATTAACCCAAAAATAGACCCTCTTCAGAACGCTGTATATGTTGATGACTGAAATCCAAATCGTTTCACAGTCATCAGGTTAAATGGCTGATAATAGTTCAAGGCCCTACTTTTCACAAGTTTTTCGACGACCATAGGTAAAGTAGGTAGTAAATGGTGAAAGGTAAATGGCCCTTCTGAGTCACCGCCCTTGAATAAGGGGATCATTATTAATGCCGAATTTAGACAAGCAATTTTCAATTTCAACCTGTTTTTAAATCTGTAGGCAGATCCGACATTGCCAACTACTGCGGAATATCAATTCTCTCTGCTATTCCTAAGCTGATGGATTCCATGCTGACTGACCAGATGTTTCAGACTTATAAGAACTATATTGTTCCTGAGCAGCATGGTTTTTTGCGAAGGACGCTCAATTACCACTAACCTTGCAGAATATCAAAATTGTTTAGCTTCCACAGTCGAGGCGGGATAACAAATCTATCCAAGGCATTTGACAGTTCTTGTCACCCGCTGCTGAGAAGGAATCTTTTAGAGATTGGAGTCACTGGTGGCTACTCGCTATGAGTACGGTCCTACCTTTTTGAGCGGCGTCAACGTGTGGTGGTCTTCACCCGAGATTTGCGTTAAATCTGAAGTCAATCAGGATTTACACATTGGACCAGTACTCTTCTTGTTGTTAATTAGCGAAGTCATGTCTTGTTTTGGGTCTTCCCGCGTTCTCTTTTATGCGGACGACTTGAATTTCTACAATACCGTCGGTACCTGTCATGCGAATGGTTTGCAGTCTGATCTCAATGCTCTTCCAACTTTTTGAGAAGTTTCTAAGTGCACGTCTATAAGCTTCTACAGATGTACAAATCCAATTGTGAGCACTTTCAGCATAAACAATGAATTTGTTAAAAGCGTGGAATCTGTCAATGATCTGGGCTTGACATTTGATTGTAAGCTATGCTTTAATTAGCATATGGATAGTATTATTCTCAAGGCTATCAGAATCCTTAGATTTGTCAAGCGTAACACGAAACTTATTAATGACACTAAAGCACTAATGTGCTCACGATTATTGCTCAGTTAGTTGGTCTCCTCTTTATGGTGTTTAAAGGAAAAGGCTTGAAGAAGTGCAAAATAGATTCGTAAAGTATCTATTACATAAAGTTTCCCCTCCTCTGGACTCACCTATGAGACTTAACTAATGCTGTGTGGTATGAAAAGTCTGGAATGTAAAAGGAATGCTTCTCTTTATATATACACTTTTAAACTACATAATTGACTACAACCAATGGTTCTTTTACTTGCAGGGCCTATTTTCCAAGGAGTTGAGCCCTAGGCCCTAGCATATTTTCGGGCCCCAATATGACTTCCGCTCCCGCTTGATTTTTTTTTGTTTCGATTTCGTACTGAAAATATTAATTATAATGTAGTTTTTTATTCAGATTTAAATTAAGCTTTTCCATTATTTATAAATTTGCATTAATATTAATAAAAAATAACAGATTTTAGAAAAACTAGAAAAGAAATACGAAATAAGATTTTAAAAAATTTATTGAACCAAAGCATAAATTAGTAAAAATAAAATAATATTTAAAATAACAGAAATATACTGAGGTTAATGTTAACACTTTTCTTCGAAAAAGGTTTGGATACATAAATGTAAACACAGCTAGATTTGGGACTATACACCAACTACTCATTTTTTCGCCTTTACTTTACCTTTGTAAAATGCTGATATGCAAGTGTCTGTTTTTTTTTACCGTCAAAATTGTTTCGCACACCCATTTACTTTGTTTGTATTTTGTTCTGGTATATTTTTAATAAAATGATTTTTTTTATCAGCCTACGTTTTGTCGAGTTGTTATATTTGTTTAATAAAGATTAGTTTTGTTTTGGAATTCAGATTATAAAGATGGCGAAACATTATCCTGAAAGGCAAGTCTTGCCTGGCAAATGTAAAGCGAATTTTGGGTCTAATGGATCGTGTATCCAAATTGGAAAGGAGTCTTGATGAGCTACAAACCAACCTTCCAACTATGATCGAGAAATCGGTGACAATCCTGACTAGTCCACTGGAAGATAGAATATGCCGCCTTGAGTCTCAAAACAAAGACATGACCTCAGTGATTTCAACAACAGCACCTTTCGAAGACAGAATTTCTAGTTTGGAATCCCGCAACTTGAATAAGTCAAATAGCTTGGACAGTCAGGGTGATTCAAATAACTCATCACAGCCTGCACCTGGAATGTATGTTTTGGGAGAACTGTATGACCGCCAGACTAGAGGTAACAGTTTATTGATTTTTTAACCTTCCTGCAGCTAATGACGAGTCCACTCAAGTACAGTCCCTCCTACAAATGCTGTCCAATACCCCTTTCACCCTTTGTCAAGTATCTCGTTTTGGAAAACCAAACTCAAAAACAAGCAACCTGTCAGAGCAGATACAAACTAGAAAACAAGCAGATCGATATTAAAGCTGATTTAACCCCTGCACAAAGAGAACTTGAGAAAGCAGCAATGGACGATCTCAAGAGGCGCCGAGACCTGGGTAAGCAAAATATCCAAATTAAATTAGTGAGGGGTGTTCCTCAAGAAGTGTCAAAAAAAAACTTACCCAGGGGTCAAGCTCCAGGCTGTAACAAGATATCACATAATTGTTTTTACCGAAACTGGCTTGAACGATAGTTTCTATACTTCAGAGCTGGGTCTTGATGCATACAATGTCTTTCGATGTGATCGTTCACCCTCCACCAGCACTGCTGTACGATTTGGAGGGGTCTTAATTGCTGTCCACCAGTCAATACCATCTCATCTCTTTGATTCGAATGGATATATTGAGCACATTTATGTCATGATTGGTGGTGGCAGTAACCGGATGATTTTGGGCTGTGTCTATCTGCCACATAATCCTCCCTTCTGAAATTAGTAAAATACAACACATATCTGAAGTATGCTCATATCACAGCCTATTCCAGCTGAATCATGTTTGCAATGTCAACAGTGTCATTCTTGATATAGTTCTCTGCCACTCCAAGATGCCAATAACCCAGCCTTTCGGCAGTAGACAACAACCATCCGCCTCTACAGTTCCAAGTGTCATTGCAACAAAATAGGAAAAATCCAAGTCCTCAAGGAGATGGGTATTATTACGATTTTAAATCTGCTAACTTTAATGATATAAGTAACTGCCTAGGCCTAATACTCTGTAAGGACCTTTTCTCGAAAAAGACAATGGATGAGATGGTTGGTCGTCTCTAAGATGTGTTGTGTAATACTTTTGATTTATTTGTACCTATTAAAAAAATTGCCATCCGAAAGTTCCCCAGATGGTTCACACGGGACCTAGAAGCACTTACTGTGCAAAAAAAGATTGCATATAAAAATACAAAAAAACTAGACTACCACTTGACTATCAGACTTTTTCAGATTTACGTTCTCGATGCAACATACTTGCTAGAGAGAATTTTCAGGGATACTTGAGGGACACTGAGGCAGCTCTTAAACCCTAAAGAATTTTGGTCATATACTGGCTCACTCCAGGGTTCTGGTAGATCATCATCCAATTTTCACTTAAATGACAAATCCGCACCTATGGGTCCCCAAGCAGCTGAATTCTTTGCTGAATACTTCGGCTCTGTCTATAGTGGTCAATATCTGGATTTCCGTGATGAGCTCTCTCTTACTCCACTCCACATAACATATTTGATTGTAATATCTCTATTTCTACCATTTATACAGAATTAAAAAATATAAATCCACACAAGGGGCCGGAACCTGATAAAATTCACCCACTCTTTCTAAAAAACTGCTGCTTTGTGCTGTCAAGTCCCTTACACATAATTTTCAACAAATCCTTGCAAACAGGTGTTTTTCCAGAGCTCTGTAAATCCAGCTATGTGGTACCAATTCACAAATCAGGCGACTCATCAAATATAAAAAACTATCGTGTTATTTGTATCCTCAACGCCGTCCCTAAGATTTTTGAAAACATAGTAACAAAATTTTTTACATCCTGCCTTGAAGCAGAAATTATTTCAGAACAATTTGGGATCAAGAAAAATTCATCCACAGAAATGAATCTTCTTACATGCCAGGGTTTGTTGACTGATGCCTTGGAGGGGGGTGCAGAAGTACACTCTATATAAACCGACTTCTCCAATGCATTCGACAGAGTCAACCATGGTGTTTTAATCAAGAAACTTAAAAAAATTGGAATATCAGGCACCCTGGCTAAAGAGTTACCTTACTGATAGGACACAGATTGTGCATATGAATAATTTTATTTCTTCCATAATCAATGAGTTAGGTATCAGGAGTGCCGCATGGTTCACACCTCGGCCCATTACTCTTTAACTTATTTATTAACGATATTATTCACTGCTTCGAAAACAGTCTCTCCTTGTTATTTGCTGATGACTTAAAACTGTTTTTAAAAATCACTTCCCCAAATGACTCTCTCGCACTTCAGGAGGATCTTAACGCTCTAAACATTGGTGCCAATTTAATGGCGTGGAACTTAATGTACTAAAGTGTAAGGCCATAAAATTCCACAAGTCTAGAACACCTAGCAACTCCATCTATCATATTGATGGCAATCCGTTGGATTGCGTGGGACAGATCAGAGACCTTGGTGTCTTGCTGGTCCCAAATCTAGATTTTTCTCAACATATGGATACCATACTTAACAGGGCACTTCGAATGCTTGGTTTTGTTAAGCGCAGCACAAAAAAATTTGTTGATATCAATGCTATCAAAGTAGTATATTTCTCCTATGTCCGCACTCATCTGGAATATGCAGCATCTGTGTGGACTCCGAACTATGCCTGCCATGTACACAGACTTGAAGGTGTTCAGCGCAAATTTTGTAGATACCTTAACAACAGATTCTTTGACAATCGGGAATTTCATTATTTAAACTTCTGCCAAGAGCTCAACATTTAGTCACTATCTTGTAGGAGAAAACAGAGAGACCTCAAACTTTTCCACAAAATTTTAAACTACTCAGTAGATTGCCCTCATTTATTATCCAAAATTCAATTACATGTTCCTTCACGCTGCATTCGCTCAATTTCTACATTTCACCTGCAATTTCACAGAACCAATTACTCTTATCACACATTTATCCCTAGTACACTTAGACTCTGCAACGAATTAATTAATGTGGATTTCTTTGGGCCTTATGAACCATTTGTGGGAGCAGTCAATGGCCTTATATTATAGTGACGTATGATGTATGATGCATATATATTTATCATTATTAATAAATTATCTATTACTAGTTTAAGATGTCAATAATATAATTGTTGTTTAAGTCTAATTCTCTTATATATGCTCTACTAAATTTAACATTTAAATATTTATAGTTTTTAGGAAATTTGGATTTTGTTGACTAAGTATCATTGTAATTTAAAATGGGCTTGACCCGTAAATAAAAAAAAAAAAAAATTTATGGAGGAAATGTATATTTTAAAAAATATTCTTATAATTATGTAGTTTTTATGTTGCACATTTGGGCCCCATCTGTCATTAGGCCCTAGGCCCGGGCCTAATGGGCCTAGTGGTAAAACAGGCCCTGTTTACTTGTCCCAGACGTACAAGGCAGCAATATCTATTTTGTGAACCTCTACATAGAACCAACTATGGCTTCACTGCCTTCGCTGACAGATTGACGTGCAGCTACAATAGATTCTATTCCGAGTGTGAGATTTTTAATATTTGTTTGCCAAAGTTGAAGCGACTCATCAAATATGGTTCAGTTTAGTGTTACATTCTGTATTTTGTTGCGCAATTGTCTTCTTTAATGTTATCATTTGCACTGTATTGTTTTAGTTGGATGTGTTCTCTTATTGTACCATTTGGAACGTTTATATTATTCAATGGTGTATTTTTTGTTTAAATAAATAAATTTCCATTTTTATTACTTTAATACGCCTTTTCATTATTTTCAATTTTTCCCTGTAGCCTTACTTCGAAATTTTCTAAAATAGTTAACAGAAAAACCAGGATTAAATTCCCTAGATGTTTGTTATAAGGCTAAATATTATCTTTCTTGCACATTTAACAAATAGCTTTTAGATTCTTAAATCATCTTTGCCTATTTGCAATTCTTTGTTTCAATCTTTCAAAGGATTTTTCTTAGAAATACTAGTTGACTTTTTGGAATCTTGAGTCTAAGTTAACAGCGGAGCTTTGCCAACTCGTTATTGCTCTGATAATATAAACATTTCTCACTTTTGTTTTGTTTAAATTCAAATATATCTAAACGAACATTTCAAAGCGTTGAAGCTTTTTAAATTAAATACTAATTTTGAATCATATGCAAGACAAGTGGTTGACTTCCGTGATATATCCATATAAAATTGACTTTTCACATCCCTGTCAATAGCAAACAGGTTATGTATAAATACTGACAAGAAAAATTTTAGCAACTAGAGCATAAGTTTCTATAAATTCTCTATCAGCTTAAATTAGAGTTTTTTAGAAGTATTCATTCCAGAATGGCCTGTCCACCACTACGACCTGTATTGTGGCTCCCCCTACTTTTAGAGCCCCTCATTAGTTTTCTATTTCCCGGTGTAACATGTACCTAATGGATTCGTTTCGACCATTTGTTTGAGACGCGTGCTCAGAATAGCCTCACAGTGGTATAGGACATGGGCTGCAGTTTCCTCTTCTTCTTGGAAGAACCAGCATAGATATACATCTGCCAGACCCATCAGATATAAGTGACTTTTCAGTCAACAATGGCTGGTCAATAAACCCACCATCATTCTGGCAGCCTGTCTATTGTGGTTTAGTAAGTCAGCTGTGAGCTTTGCTGAGGAATTCTTAATAAATTCCTAAGCTTGTGTCTGTCCTGATTGGACATTTATATCTTCATTTCTCAAAAAATAATTAATATTTATTTTGGTGAAGAATTAATTGCATTCAAAGCCTGCCTCTTTGGAGATAATCTTGTCGATCCTTAAATTTTAGTGATAGATATTCAAAAAAACCTTCTGCTTTCAAAGCCTCAAGGATATTTTCTTTATTATCGTTAATATTTCTAGATTGACTTAATGCTGGAAAAAATAATCTTCATCATCATCTTCAACATTATAAATGTGTGCCTGTTAAAGCTTTGTTAAAGTATGTTAATTTAAATATTCACCCGGAATTTGAGGTCATAAGAAAAATTATCAAAAACTATGTTCATGTTGTGTTCAAATTTAAACCGTTAAGCTTCTCGAGCTAACTAAGGTGTCCAGAATGTCAATTTTCAAACTTTAGGTGCTCTATATGTCTTAGAATTTCTATGCCAAATTAATTTTATAATTAATTTGCATATGTCTAATATCCATAAATATAAAACTAGGCTGAACGAAAAATTTGATGCAAAACTTTGGATTCTGCAATTGATTCCCTTAGCACTGATACAATATCCTAACTTAAAAAAAGGCAAGGTGCCGCTACACTTTATATTCAGAGAATAATATCACCTTATTTTATTTCACAAAATCTCTCAGTAAAGAATTTTCATTGAGATCAGCTTGCATAGAAATGTAATATTTGTGTACAGGTGTGCTGATAATTCTTGTGAAACGCAAATATATTCCAGGATTGCCGTATCTGTGTTTGTAGAATTTAGGTCATGACGTCAGGCCTTAAAGTTTGTGTTTCTAAGGACTTAGTCATTCCTCGGGTATGACATTATACAATATTCTAGGTAATATTACTTGTTTCATTTCATATGTACCGGGTGGCCAACTAAGAATGGCACTCGGTTATATCTCGAAAAGTAATTATCGTTAAAACTTACGTTAAAAAAATCATGAGTAACGCGGCCAAGATAAAATGTTGGAAATTATTTTTAGGTTTCCAAAATGGCCGCCAGGGAGTGCAATAGCAAGCTTATAATTTAAAACCCGTTTTTGCAAAATTTTCTTAAATTAAAGATAGTAGAATGCATTGTAGAATGCATTCCCGTGTGGGGTTGCTAGTTCCGCATCGGGCGCCTCCCCAGGTGGCGGATAGGGGAATGCCTCCTAGATATAGGTGGTACCGGAGAAATTAAATATCCGGGGCGGACAAAAACTAGCATGGCGTAGGACAGTAGCTACGCCATCACTGGTACGGGGTTATTGAAGGGTTGCAGCCCTGTAGGCTCGATTCCAGACAGTTGCAGGCGAAGATTACATCTTGATCTAACCCGGCCGCAATACTGTGATGAGGAAGGCAACGGGAAACCACCTTATTAAAAATCCCTAGTACATCACGATATGGACATAGACAAGAATTACACGGCTACTGATCATGGAAATCGGATACCAAGATCCGACAGGGGACAAGATCGCAAGGTATCCCAGGTCGTCATACAGCGAAATCCTTGCAAGACGCAAAACAACGAAAACCAAGATGTCGCGAAGGACAACAAGAAGAAGAATGAAAAGAGAATAGGTACCTGGAACGTAAAGAGTATGTACGAACGGTAAGACGGTTAATGTGATCAAAGAGATGAAACGCCTGAATATAGACATACTTGGATGTACGGAGGTAAGATGGCCAAACACAGGACACTGCACAATTGACGAACACCACATATACCACTCCGGGGGGATACCACAAGCAAAAACAGCAATGGAGTTGCAATTATTATCAACAAAGAAATTAGCAAGTCAGTAACAGTTTCATACCCACCTCGGACAGAGTTGCACTGCTCAAAATTAGCCCAACACCAGTCAATATGAACATAATCACCACCTACGCTCCAACAACAGAAAGCACAGAAGAAGAAATAGAGACGTTCTACGAACACATCAAAAAGGCGCAGAAATGTACAAAAAAAGAAGCTACAAACATCATTCTTGGCGATATTAATGTTAAAGTCGGCAATTCAAAAGTAGATGGCGTCATGGGCAACTATGGAATGGGTGTCAGAAACCATAGAGGAGACCGATTGATACAATTCTGTATGGAGATAGAATATACTATAACAAACACTTCCTTCAAACTACCACTCAGAAGACTCTATACATGGAGATCCCCGGCGGACAAGCAAGAAAGAATAGTGAGAAACCAAATTATAAACAAACGATTCAGAAACGCAATTAAATCAACAAAAACCTACCCAGCGGCAGACGTTTACTCAGACCACAACCTTCTAGTAACCAGAATTAATATAGGTATGAAAAAGATACTGAAACAAACAAAACGAGAAACCACGGACGTACAGAAACTACAAGATCAGAGCGTTAAAACCGATGTTACCCAAGAGCTAAACAATAAAATCAAAGAAAGAATCCAGCCAAATAACACCTACCTTGAAATAGAAGAAACGTGGGAAAAACTATTAAAGATATTATCTCTGGTATCAGAGAAGATAAATTGAAAGCGAATGGAGGGAGACGGATGCACAGCTGGATGACAGATGAAATATTAGATATGATAGAAGAAAGAAGAACGCACAAGAACAACAACCTCGCAAAATATAAGGAAATACATAAGAGCATAACTAGGAAAATTAAAGAAGCAAAAGAGCTTGCGATAGAGAAGAACTGTAAAGAGATAGAGAACCTGCAAAAGAAACACGCCACATTTAATCTACATCGGAAAATTAAAGACACCGCAGGAAATAAAAAATCAAAAAACTACAACATAATCCTAGATGCAAACGACAACATTATCAGTGATAAAGAAGGAAGAACAGCGCGATGGAAGGAGTATATGTAGGAATTGTTTGAAAAAGACCAACAACTACGGAACGGAATACAGGGAGATTCAGGCCCACAAATTACACTAGGCGAGGTAAGAAGATCAATTGAAAGGCTTAAAAACAACAAGGCAACGGGACTAGACCAGATACACGGAGAATTACTTTAGTTGCTTGGAGACGACCAACTAAAGCTGTTGACCACACTGCTGAACAACATTTATGAAACAGGACACCTACCGAAAGACTGGCTAGTGTCAACATTTATACCACTTCCGAAAAAGAAAAAAGTCACAAAATAAGCCTGATGAGCCATGCCCTAAAAGTTCTACTCCACATAGTTCATACACGCATTTACCGAAAGCTAGAGGAAAACATCAGTGACACCCAGTTCGGGTTTCGGAGAGGCCTGGAAACTAGAGAAGCTCTTTTTGGAATACATGCTCTGATACAGAGAGCCTGCGATGTTAACTGTGACGTCTTTACATGTTTCATAGATTTTGAAAAATCATTCGATAAAGTGCGACATGGGAAACTTATGGAAATCCTTCAAGAAGCAGGTATAGACGGTAAAGATCTGCGCTTAAACACGCCTGTGCAGAGACCAACGAGCAGTCATCCGCGTGGAAGATCAACTCTCCCGAGTTCCCCGTTAAAAGAGGAGTCCGCCAGAGCTGTATAATGTCTCCATTGCTCTTTAACGCATACTTTTTAAGGAGGCATTGCATGAAGTGGAAGAAGGTATTAATGTCAACAGAAAGCTAATAAACAACCTCAGGTATGCGGACGATACAGTCCTACTAGCCGATAACGCTGAAGGACTGCAGATTTTAATGTCACGAAGGCATGTCACCTGTATGGAATGAGACTGAACTGCAAGAAAACACAAGTCATGGTAATCAGGAAAAACAACATAGCTAATACACAATTTCTTGCCAACAACACCCCCTAGAGCAAGTAGATACAATAAAATATCTTGGATGCAACCTTAATGCGACAGCCTCCCTCGCACCATTTCTGCATTTGATTAGCCATCACTGAGCAGTTCTCTGAAAGGTCAGACAAGTCAAGCTCAGACAGCACCACAGATGTGTTATCAGCATACTGCGAAACCAGACCAGTCACAAGTTCTTCACTCCACTCAGAGTATTTACATATAGTAAAAAGAGAACAGGCCCCGAATGGAACCCTGGGGCACTCCCTGCTTGACCTGTGTAGCTTGAGAGATGTACTCCTTACCTTTGTTTGTTATACACACACATTGATTTCTATTTGGGAGATAAGAATCTATTAAGGAAGCACATTTTCCAGGCCTTTGAGAGATCAAAAAACGACCCAGAAACCTTCTTATTTTTATCAACATTTCTTACAATGCAAGAAATGACCTTGTAGATTGCCAACTGTGTAGAACTCTTTGGTCTGAAACCATATTGCTGATCGGCAAAGATGCTATGTTGCTCTATGAAATGCATAAGTCTATTGTAAACCGCTCTCTCAAAGACCTTGGACACTGAGGGCAGCAATGACACTGGGCGGTAATTTCCCAAATCAAACAAGGGGGAGACTTTGTAAATCGGAACCACTTTTGCTGTCTTCAGCGATGAGGGAAAAATTCCCATGACAAAACACTGATTTATTATATCTGTTAGATGTTGGCATATCCAAGGTGCTATATGCTTCAAGACAATAATTGGAACTTCATCAAGACCTGCGGAAAATTTGCTTGGTAGACTCAGTAATCTAAAAACCTCACCGCTATCCACTGGGGTCAAAAACAGTGTTGAAAAATTATTATGGTATTTTATTTGATTAACATTATGTTGAGGCCGTAGAAGAATATCAAATTTTTTACTCAATAATTCAGTAATAGTGTCGGGGTCCTGAATTTTTTTATTGTTAAGCTTTAAAGTTATATCTGAACGTGTTCCCTTTTTATTGTTCTCTTTATTAAAAATGTTCCATGCTATTTTTACTTTATTCCCAGAATTACAAATCATACTCTCATTTCTACCAGTACGACATTGAGAAAGAAACCTACGGTAGGCCCCTCTTTCATCCCTGTAGTGTCTTTAAACCGCTTGGGAATTAGTTTGTTTGTACCAAACATAAAGATCTTTAATATACTTCGCATAGTTCTTGATTTCAGTGGTTACCCATGCAGCCCTGCCAACTTTAATTCTGGATGAAGAAAGAGGAAAAGACAAATCAAAATAATAATGAAAATATTCATATAATTTATATATTTCTCATTCACACCATCAGCCCAATAGATCTCTTGCCAGGTTTCCGCTTTGAGATAGTTAATGAATTGAACTATGTTTGCGTTTGTAAAAAAACGCTTGCTAGTATATTTTACTTTGCTCTCTGCGCCACCAGTCTGAAATTTCAAAACTTGACCATAGTGATCTGAAACATCGGTTACGTAAATTTCACAGCGTAGGTCTTCTTCTCTTAAGGTACTAAAAACATGTTATTAACATAATAATAATGAAAACTGGTTTAAATTAATATTTAAAAAAAACTAGAATATTTCCCTTATTAGAGGGACTACATCAATCACAAAAGTTGTTCGAAATATTAACAGCCACAATTTTAAATCATTTTGTAATATGCAGGGGATGCAGACATTTATGGTGTATTCATTTTTTTTTTGCTAATGAAAAATGGAAGCACACTGCTTTATTTATATATTTTATATACAATTCGAAGCAAAACAATGAAACAGTTTAATGTGTTTATTTTATTTATTTCTCGTAATGTTTTATATAACGAACATACATAAATAATGGTAAACTATATTTATCTTTCCAATCAACCTTAATATCTCGCCTATATTAAATAAACTGCTGTTCACTTTAAACGCTTACGAAATATTTTTAGTCTAGCTTTTAACGTACCTATTTCCAAACCTAAGAAAGGTTTTAAAATGCGGTTTTCAAAATATTAAGGCACATTTCATGGCCTATCGATTAGGCTACCATGTGTTTTAAATATTGAGCACAATTTGATGTACATGACCGTAAACAAATACCCAAACATTTTACAAAAATTGTATTTGTCCCGAAAGTTTACAAACATTTGTTTCCTATTTTGTGTACTACATTTTAAATATAAGAAACAAATAAACAAAAATGTTGATACTTTCAGTTTTGTCGAAAATGTGATTTTTTCGAGATAAAAGGTGACTTTATTCTTTAGGCTGAATCTATTAAGTGAGCGTTACGTAATACTAATTACTAATTACTAAACCAATATAGCCTTAGCAGACATAACTCAATATTTAAGTAAAAAAATTATTTCCACAATATATAGGATCATTAAAAAAATACAAAGTGTTAATAATAAGTTTTGTTTTACAAATATTTTAACTTTTTTAATCACTCTGTATATGGTGGATTTGAATTTTGTACCCAAAAGTGTATGGTTATGTCTGCTAAGGGGATATTAGTCAACACATTTTTTTAGTAATGCTTACTTAAGAATTTCAGCCTTATTAATAAAAAAAAGGTCACCTCTCATCTTGAGAAAGTCATGTTAAGTACAAAACTGTTTTCACATCTTGACTAAGAATTATTTAAATCTAACAAACAGAAAACAAAACAAATGTTTGCAAATTTTCGGGCAAATGATTTTATAACATTTTTAGGTATTTGTTTACTAGCCTGTGTATGAAAATTACGCATAATATTAAAGCACCCAGTGGCCTAGTCGATAGGCTGTGAAATGGGTCCTAATATTTTGAAAACCGCATTAAATAATCTTTTTTAGTTTTAGTTTAGAGATACATACTTTAAAAATTAAACTAAAAATTTTTCGTATGCGTTTCAAGTGAAGGCAGTTTAGTTGTCAAAGCACCAGAAATTTGCATCAAAATAACATTCATCTGCAAGATAAAACACGTTTCACTTTTCTTGTCCCTGTCAAGACATAGCCATGTAAAACAAGAATTTTTGCCTAGGACGTTTAGAGATATAATTATCCAAAGGGTTTTGTAGAAGTCAATCGGTGTTAGAGATCAGTTCTGTTTACTGAGATCGAAAAGTGGCACCAGAATCCAAATCTAATTACGGCAGCATGCACTGCTTATGAAACCATTTCTTAAGATGGAGGGTGATCTTTTATTGGATTTTCAAAATTAAATTTCCCAGCCTATAATGGGATTGCGTATTATATTGAAATTTAAAAATAAGCGAATCAATGAATAGGTCTCTTAATCAACATTTGAAAGCAACTTGGATCTTACTGCACCATCTGAATCTGCTAGCATGAGGGAAAAGTTCACTGTCGCAACCATCCCTCCAGGAGTGCTAAGGCTTCTGGTCTCAGACAGATTGCACTCCTCCTACTACTAGTACGGATGATATAAAGTTGTTACTAGAAAGCTGACAAATAGAGTACCAGTTGAACTAACAATGGAACAAAAAAGAGTAATCGCTGAAGAATTGTTGCCATACAGACTGCAGATAGGGGTTAGTTTGGGTTACCGGTGGAACCGTTTACTAAAAATGAGTTAATAGAGGCAACGGGTAAAGTTCCAGACCTAGATGGAGTCTCACGCGAAGCGCTCAAACGTGATGCAAGTACAGCCCCTCTTTGGCTCCTAGCCAGCCTGAACTACCTATTGAGCAGGCAGGAGTTTCCGGATGATTCGAAAATCACTAAGCTAGCATTACTTCTATATGGAGGCAAACAACATAAAGATCCATCAACGTATAGGCCGGTGTCTTTATTATATAGACTAAGAAAGCTATATGAAGGGTTGATAAGCTGATTAAGCTGAAAGAGAAAATAGAGGAAGGAAAGAACCAATCAACACAGCAGTTTGAGTTTCGAAGGAAGTGATCTATAATTCAAGCCATTGAAGCAATAGTGAGCGTGAAGGAGGATTCCTTAGGTAAATAAGCTGCTTTAGTTACACTGGACGTTAGTTACATGAAGCAAACTAATTGGTGAGTTACAGAGAAGAAACATCGCACTACACTTGATCAATATAATCAGAAGGAGAAGAAAGATTAGGATAGTTAAGGCTGAGGACGGTGGCGGCAGGAGTGCCCCAGAGATCAGTCCTGGGACCAATTTTATGGAACATTCGATACAACCGACGAGGTTCTTAAACCAGAGTTAACGATTGGGGCAGTAGCCATTGGTTTTGCGGATGATCTGATACTGGTGGTGAATTGGAATATAGAATGAATGAATCACTGAAGCGTTTAGACAATTAGATGCACCTTAACAGAGTAAAGTTGGCGCTTTAAAAAACAAAGGCTGTAATCATGAAGGAACCCCGAAAGAGAATGAATATGCGGTTAATACTAGGAAGAGAATAAATAAAAACTATAAAAGCGGTCAGATATCTCGGGGTACTTATAGATGATAACGGAACATTTGGAGAGCACGTTCAAAGCGTAATCAAAAGGGCAGAGGAGAGGAAGAATAATGCCGAATATATGGCGACCGTGCTCTATCAAGAGGCAAATATTGGGTGGAGTGATCTATTCCATAGCACATGCTATATGCAGTTCCCCTAAGGCATGAGGCACCTGAAAAGAAAAAATAGAGATGGAAAATGAAAAAGATGCAAAGAAGGGCGATGACAGGAAGAAGCGTGCTTATAGGACAGTGTCCACTAAAGGCCTACAGATGTCAACAAGGTATATCCCTATGGATCTACATGCAAAGAAAAGAACAGTCATTACAGGACAGTAGTTTGTGGATCATCTGACCCTGGCGGCGACAACTGAGGGGAGAGAATTGGAACGGGGAGCATTGAACGTTTAGACAATTGGACGCAGCTTAACAAACCTTCAAAAAGCAAAGGCCGTAATCATGAAAGAATCTCGAAAGAGAATGAATATCCGGTTCATACTAAGGAGAGTAGATATTAAACCTATAAAGGTGGTCAGATATCTAGGAATGCTAATAGATGATAACGAAGCATTTAGGGAGCATATTAAATGCGTAACCAAAAGGGCAGAGGGGAGGACAGCCGCGTTAGTAAGAATAATGCCCAACATATGGTGACCATGTACTATCAAGAGGCAAATATTGGGTGGAGTGATCTATTCTATAGTAATATTCCCATATGTTATGAGGCAACTGGAAAGAAAGAATATAGAACGGAAATGGAAGAGGTGCAAAGAAGGGCGATGATAAGAATAATCTGTGCTTATAGGAGTATGGTTAACTTTCCTCTCAGCAGAGAAAGTTTTAATAATGAAAAGGAGACAATTAAGAATATAGCGAAAGTTAATGGTTTCAATACTAACTTAATAAATAGACTAATTAGTAGGCATTTGTTTAGAAAGACCATTCGTGATTCCACTTCTTTCGTCAATCAGGATGAAAATACAAAATATGTCTCGGTACCATATAATCATCAGTATGCTAGAGGACTCCAAAAAGTCTTTAAGGAAGTATGTTTAAAATTAGTATACCAAACTCAGTTTAACATTAAGAAAATATTAGATGGTCCAAAGGAGTTGTCCACTAAAGCCTTACAGGTAAGAAAACGATGGTCATATACAAGAGAGTGACTAGAGATAAGGACGGCAAACAGACAGTCAAGGATGAGCTAACTGAAGAATAACAGGAACGGTTATAAGAGAATGATATATAGTGGGATAATTGACTAAGAGAATTATACCGGACCAAAGAATATGGCTGCAATGTGGCTATCGTAACGTGGACTATTTTATGATCCAGCTGTTACCTGGTTATGGGAGATTTAGAAATAAGCCAAGAAGGTGGCAAGTCGATTAACGACAGCTGCATATGTTGCAATAGCCCCCCTACAACCGCACACGCATTTTTCGAGTTTACTGAATGGGCAAGAGAAGGGAGCTAGACCTTATACTATCCCCAGAAAATATCACAGAAACAATAATTAAAAGCCGGATAGCTAGAAACGCTGTTAAAAAATGGCAAGAGCTAGTGATGGAGAAAAGGAAGAAATACGAGAGAAGACAATAACTGTAGCTGGTGAAAAGTAGACTGGGCGCCATATCGATGCAATACCTAAAAGCAGTTGCGATGTGGTATACCAGAAAAAAAGGTTTTAGTGGGTAGGATATTGACTGTGGTCACACAGCCCCACACTACCATGTGGGAAAGAGGATGGTGAGCATGAATTTCCCCCAACCAAAAACATACATTACGTGAAAGCTAAAATGACTCGACCATACTATTTTAACTTTAACACTTCTAATTACAAACGGCGTCAATAAACGAAGCAAAAATATTCATAAGGGCACTGATAGCAAAGCCTCAATAATAGTCAAGCAGATAATATTTTTCCAAGATGTTCGTGACCTACACCTTGAGAGAAAATTCCTAACTGCCCTGAGCTAGGCATTTTTTACTTGGACCAAAATTACTTTTCGACATTACTACGGACGTGGAACATATTATACTGATTATTAAAGTAACTGTATCTAATATAAATCCTACCTTGTTTCAACACATTCTTCGAGTGTACTGTTCAAGTTGCCATAATATAATATTTATTTATGTTTTGATAAAAATGCTTTCAGAAAGGGAGACTTAGATGTACTAATATTAACTAATATAAGCTTAACTTTTCGGAAATTTTAACAAGGAGATTAACTAGAAAGGTGTACCTTAGATAAGTAAATTATGGTGCCTATATAAAGTTTTTCTGATGTTTTATGGATGGCTTTATTATTTAGTCATCTACAGATTGTGCCACTTACGAAAATGTGTATAAATACTGGCATATATCCAAATATTCTTAAGAAATCCGAGGTAATCGCGTTACATAAAAAGGGATATTGCAATGACTTAAATAACTACAGGCCAATCACTCTGGTGCCTGTTTTGCCTCAGGTATTCGAGTAAGGGAGAAGTAGTAACAGTGAGACAAAATATTAAAATTCAAATATTTATTAAATAATGTATAAACAGTTTCCTTCTAAAACGTTAATTCAGGCACAGTAACACTATTTTTAAGAAATAACACTTCAAATTAATTTTAGCCCAGTTGCGATGGGATTTCGTTGAATTCGACTAGTACATATTCATCAGGAAGTGCCTGACGATCAATATCGTCATAGGTTAATAAATCGATCTCCCCTATGAAATCTTCTTCATCGCTAGAATCTTAGTGTTGAAGATTCTCCATAGCCTCCGCATTGCCGTCATCAGAATCGCTATCCAATACCATTTACCTTGCGTTCTTTTGGATTTTTTTTGTTGGACTTAATCGGGTCCATTCTCTCAGGGGTGCCCGTGGCTATCATAGACTTCCTTTGCGCTTTTCTTTATTTTGAGTATTTTCTCTTGACCTGCCTTAGGGTAGTCTTTAAAAATAGGCGGGATTATGAAACTTTGATCTGTATTATTAACAGACCAAATCTCGTCTCCGGCATTCTTATCTCATATATTTTATTGTTTAGTTTACTATTACTGAACTCTTCTGATGATGTGTCTCTATTTTCAATGGGATTCTTTCTATCTATTACTGAACTCGTCATAAAACATTCTATATTAAATATATACTTATCAAATAGGAAAATGCGCGTTTTTTCTAAATTCACTTGCAATATTTACTGGTGCCATGGGCCTTAGATAAGCTGTTCCGACCCAAGACACAATATTATAAATGTAGAAGTGTTGGCTTGGGTGATTCATCATCCATGAATCTAAAGCTGTACTGTAAAATATTTGAAAAGGTTTCAATAAACCGGCATCCAAAGGCTGACCGTAAACTGTCAAAAAGGTAACACCACTATGCTTACAAATATCAATTGCATCTATGGACCGATTAGTTTGGTAGTTATCCTTTATTAGAAGACATAGATTAATTTTCAAGCTGTTGATATATTTAATAAAATGTTGGATCACCTCTACCAAACATTCGACGTTCATTCGTCCTCCTTTTCAAGCCAAGCCTAAAGCCCCGGGTGAAGCCTCATTATCATAAAATCTTTGTAGTGCATCCTCGGAAATATCATCAGTGTTGTAGATATGATCTGGGTCGCTTTTCTAAACAAACGGAGACTGCATGTAGGTAGTATGTATAAATTACCATCGTTGATTGAAGAGCTTCAATCAACGTTACCATCTAAAATGATTTTGAAATTAAAAAAAAACCTTTAGTATTTTATGAATAGTTGAATATACCTTATTTTAACTTGTAAACGTCTTAATCTCGTTAATATACAAATATAAGCAAATCAAGTATCTAATTCTGACGGTGCTAGAGTATAAGCAATTTCTATCAGTGTTAGGAATCAAACTCACGCACTATCAGAATAATAATACAAACACTAAAGAACTAATCAGTGTAAATAAAGAATTCTAGTCCTGGTGCAGCAGTTTATAAAATAAAATTTCAGAAAATTGTTTATTCGTGATCTTATACCAAATGTTATCCATGCATTCCCTAAAATATAGCTGGAATTAGATTTTTATTCATTTTATCTTTAAATCTAACGAGATTATGTTCTTTCTGAATGTTTTATGGAATAATGTCAGTCTAATTTTAATAATTTGTACAAATTTTGGCTCAAATTAGCAGTCTATTATTATATGCAACGTAAAGTCCTACTTTGCCAATTTGGAGCCATTTAAGGGCTTTGCCCTCGGTTTTGTCAGTGTAATTTCAATATTATTACTAGAAAACGTCACATTTTTGCCATTACGTAAGCATTTTCTTTCATATCATGCTCTCAGTCAATACAACTTTTTACAATATTATATTGATATATTTCATGAGATTATTTTAAAGCTAATTAGTACCGGAATAGCAAAATTGGGGCAAATACTTCAACAAAAAAAAAACAATGTTTGCACAGATAAAACCTATACAAATAAGAGCAAAGGTAAAAACATCGATAACAGTTCCAGTATCTTTCTAACTAATAAACTAATCAATTTTCTTAGTACCTAAATTATATATCAAAATCCATGTTATTCTAGCCTATGTTTGTTTTCTTGATAGAAGTGGAAATTATTTTTAGCTTTTAAAATTAGGTAATGCTATCTATCAGTATCAGTGTACGAAGTGACGTAAAAAATTAGAAAGAAACTGAACAAGTTGGAGTGGAATATTATAAGTAGATAGTATGTTGCTATCTATAAAATTATGCGATTGATTCTCAGAACTCCCTAAAACGTATACCTTTTGTACCTACATATACAATATTATGTTCCTGAATGTTATGTCCTTATTTGTGATTTTTCAAAAAAGTTTTGCTTATTTTGTGATGTAATTAATAGAACAGATGAAAATTATCGAACGTAACTTATTTACGGAAAATTTGACATTATCTTTTAGCAAAATTTTTAAATTTTGTCCGAAATATTATTTTTCAACATTTTGAAAATAGTTTCATATTTTCCTTTACTTAATTAAGTTAAGGGGGATGGAAAAGGTGGTTACTGTTAGTGAGTTTCGCGCATAGCGCATTCACCCAAAAAGGCCTCTGTCCCGCTAGAGCTGGGGCAACCCTCCCAGATAAGTTACAGCCTTATTGCACTATATTTTTAGACCCTTCAAAGTGTCGAACATGCGCTCCCTTGAAGGCTCCGACTATCCCAAACAAATCTGAAATGGAACTGTAAGCTGAGTCTTTGGATGCACAGACAGAAATGACCCCACGGAAACATCCTGGCTACAGGCGTGAATGGGGATTTCTTCTGGCTAGGATACAAAATTCCTCCTCGGGAAAAATAACGGTCACTGAACGTTTGCCACATGTTAACCCAATGGCGACAAAGGAGCCGATACACAACGCGTGTTGACCCGACCGAAGACGAAGCGGAAGTCCTACTTAAGATTCACTCCAAATTTAAAGTCGAACATGACTTTTTGAAAAACAAATATACAAAAGTTTATTCGAGTGTGGTTCTTTTCCCATTTTGAAACAACCTTGTTTAAATGGTACCGTAAAACGGGGCTTTTGGACAGCCCAGGTAAATTCAAACATCGTGACATCGAAGGTTAAGAAAAAATATGGAGAGGTAAAGGGATGGTGGAAGAAGGCTATTTCTTTTTACAAACGTGTCTGAACTATTTACTTTTGATCGTCCGACTAGTTAGTATCTTTTGGCGATCAGTGTTTCATCTCGACGTGTGATTTTGCTGCAATTTTTTCAATTCTTTAAGAGTGAAAAAATTATTTGGCGCACTGCCAAAACTAGACATGATGGGTGAGAAATTTTGCAACTTTTTAGTGCCCTATATTTTGTTGACAGGTATAAATTTGGATTTTAAATCTGCTAAACTCTCTTTTAAAGGGACGTAACTAAAAAATGTATCCTTTTAGGGGATCTGGTCAGATCATACCAAAGACAACTGGGGAGTCGCCCCTAAATTATTCACAGATCAAGTTAGCAAGACCTGTACAAGATGTTAGCCTAATACCTATTAGGAATGCATCGGAATTTTATGGGATTGCCAAAACTGTCATTGAGGATAAAGTTAAAAGAACTCATGACAATAATCCAGGACGTCGGGGATAAAGTTATAGAAATTCATGATAATAATCCAGGACGTCAACGTCGTCAACTAGTCCTAAGTGCTGATGGATATGCACGTTTGGTCCTCAGAGTTACAACTGCTGCATCGTAAGGGTGCCACCTAACAGAATTCGCTTTACGGAAAATTTTACAGAAAATTTTTAAGAAAATCTCAAATTAGGACGAAAATTATGCAGATGTATTCCCAGAGTAATGCAGTGCTAGATTTCTTTAAACTTCAAGGATACTTGCACGTTGAAGTTGATGGACTCTTCTCAAACACATTTACAATTAATGCGGAAGTGCCTCAGGGTGCAATACTTTCACCAACTCTGTTCTTTATCTATATTAATGACCTGCTGGCCGAAACCAATAATCATTTCCTTTTCACAGTTTTGCAGATGACAGTGCCCTTGTCTCCCAATCTAGATCAGAAAATCCTTTGCCAGCGACTGAGACTTATCACCGCAGCCAGGAGCAGATTACAACAATTAATCAAGATTTGGAGAAAATTTGAACATGGGGCGACAGGAATTTAGTCCAATTCATTGAAGCAAAAATCCAAGCACCCACGTTGACCAAGAAAGCCAATACGGTTGGCCCTGTCATGTTATGGCAGGATCGAACATTCCTTCATCCTCGTAAATCGGACTACTGGGTGTCTCGGTCAACAACAATATGTCCTGGCATGACCACGTTGCTAACATCTGCAAAGCGCAACGCAAATAAAACCGTGCTTAGAATATTGCTCACACATCTGTGCCGCACCTAAACAAACTCTAAAGCTGCTGGATTCCATTCAAAGGAGAGCTGTGCGCCTCGTCGGCGACCCGGAGTTGACCCGGAATCTGGATAGTTTAGAACACCGCAAAAATGTGGCCGAGATATCCCTGTCTCATAGATATTTTCGCAGCAGATGTTCTCAGCATTTGGCCCGCATCATTTGGCCCCCAGCAACGCCTGTCAGTCAGTCATGACAGACGGCAAGAGCGCACCCGTTCAAAAAATGTTTTTTAAATATGTAAGGTTTTGCACAATAACTCTCATATTTTTTGTCCCGTTCTTAGAAGAGAGTGAAACTAAGGATTTGGCCCGCCTCATCTCGCCCCTGGCAACGCCTGTCAGACAGACACGACAGACGGCAAGAGCGCACCAGTTCGTTGTTCGTTGTACAACTGGAAACACCTAGAACGTCGCATTACAAGAATTCCTTTATCTGGCGTACTGCATGACTTTGGAACTCACTCCCAGGGCATCTGTTTCCCCCTAATTACAACCTATAACTATTCAAGATCCGTGTCAATCAACATCTTCGCACCCACACCGCTGGTCGAGTGCTATAATAGGACCTCCCTTTAGTGTATGTGTCACTGCCATAAAAAAAAACTAAAGATGTAATTTTTTCGTGAAAAGTAATTTTTTATTTTTTTTTTCTGAAACTGTATTTAAGCTGTACTTTAGTTTTGGAACTATTAAATGTAAGACTATTTCACCTTCGAATGCCCTTTATATCATTCAATAAATTTGACTATTGTTTATGACATTTCCAAATAAGCAAAACTATTTATCTAGATTGACTTTTTCCCGACAAGTCAGAACTAAGGATGTATACTACAGTCATGACAAAGTGTACATATGATTATGGTTGATAGAGTTTATCCAGACCAACCTGAAACCATTAATAGAAAGGTTCAGGGCTCATTTATTGCAAAGATGCAGGGTGAAGTGTTTTGGTCAGTTTCTGTCGATTTTTATGGCAGATTTTGAGGTAAAATTCCACTTTCAGTAAGTAGATTTATTTGCATTCATTTAAAATGGGCCAGGATCAAAAAAATGGTAAGAACATTCAAAATACTTGTTCACATTGGTATTATTCGGATTATTTGTCCCATTTTTATAATCTATACAAATTATGTAGGTATCGCATACTGTATTAAGTGGATTAAATCAAAGCCCCGGAAGCGTAAACCATGGGTTACAAAGGGCCTTAAATTGTCCGCAGCTAACCTTCGCTCACTCAACCATTTAAATAAGTTTTGTGTTAATGTAGGCTTTACCTCCTACTGTAACAGGGACCGCATTATACACCGGAAGGTTGTTAATGCTGCAAAAATACTAAATTATAGTGAGAGGCTCTCTAGGAATAGGCAGCGGGAAACCTGGTCTATCGTCGATGAGCTGTGCAACAGATCGAGCCATGGCCCATGACTGTTATTGAGCATCGCGGGTAGTTTGACCTGAAATTTGTCGACGGCTCGTTTCTGGATAGTTTCTCCATACATGGCTCGTTTTGCTTTTTCCCCACTCAGATTCATGAGGTTAAAGAGGCACTGAGCATAAGGAATAGAAATCCTCTGATGATGATGGAATCTCGGTCGAAGTCCTTTCGCGGTTGCTTGACTGCGCTCCGGATGCTCTGGCTGCAGCTATTAGTGACGCCTGGTCTAATTTTATATTTCCGTCATGCCTTAAATCGGTAATAGTCATCTCCCTGCACAAAGGGGGCGATCTGAACAAACCCTCTAACCTTCGTCCTATTCCCTGTTGCCTGCTCTCTTAAAAGTTGTTGAAAGGATTGCAAAGGGGAAAATATGGAAGTACCTCGAGACACATATTGTGATTGCGCCAAACCAAGTTGGATTTACAGACTCAAAGGGCACCCATGACGCCATCCTCAGTTTCCTGGAGGGGGTTGACCACTATATCAATGGGGGAAAGGCGGCGGCAGCAGTGTTTTGTGATCTGTCGAAGGCATTTGACTGCGTGGACCACGGAATAGGGACTATCTTGGTGGTCGCAATCAGTCAGTGATTGTGTCTGGTGTGCGGTCGACAGTGCGGGGTTCCGCAGGGCTCTGACTTGTGGCCCCTTCTCTCCTTGATCTATCCAAGTTAAAATTTCAGGAAATTTATACTCTTTCCTGATGACACCTCTGTTGTGTGGCACAGTGAGGATACTGAACAACGTAGGGAAAGAATCACTAATGACTTGTTAAAGATTAAGGAGTGGTGTGGTGCCGACCGCCTTTCGTTTGGTATTACAAAAACTAACATTGTAGGGTTTAAGTGTGACATGCATGACTTGCAGTTGGGGGACGGTCCTCTTCGGGAGGCCGCGGTAACTAAGTTCCTGTGCACACATAGAAAATAGTTCTCAAACTGAGGGAATTTACGTTATACCAAGAGCATATTGACTTTGATATGTGGCAAAAGAATATTACTTTGTGTCGAGAGAAGAATTCCTTCACCACAGAAAAGAGTTCTCAAACTGAGGAAATTGACGTTATTCCAAGAGCATATTGACTTTCATATGTGGCAAGAGAATATTATTTTGTGTGTGGGTGCTTTGATTGATGGTGAACTTCGGTTTGAGAATCATATTTTGATGTTGAGCGAGAGGCTCTCGTCGTGATGTTTTTCAATTAGATGGACACGTTTAGAATTTGGCCCAGTGATGGCACGGACAGGCTATTTTGCCCTTTTTGAATCACACCTCAGATATGGAATTCCATTTTAGGGTGTTAGTAGCCGATATCTGCTGAAAATTTTGTTCTTCAGAAGAAAGCTGCCCGCCTCATCGCAAATGTGGGTCAGAGAAAATCTTGCCGAACTCACTTTCTATCTCAGCGAATTCTTACTCATACCTCTTTGTTTATTCTTGAAACAACATGACTGATATACAAGAATCGCCAAAGCATTCGGAGCCCTGCGCCTCAGCGTGACACGCGGCGAGCTCTCAAATTGCCCTTGCCAAAACCAACAAGAATATTAATGAAAAATTCTGCGATTTTTGAAGGCTGAAAAATGTTTAATCACTTGCCGATTCAGATTAGGACTGTTGGTAATTTAAAATGTTTCAGGAGGTCTCTTAAAGGGTTGTTTGTTGGGAAAGTGTACTACAACTTGAGCGAGTATTATGCTGACTCACTTTCTTGATATCCCTGCTGTTTTGTTATACTTTTGTTTATTTATACATGTGTAATGTTTAAATGTTATTTGTTGCTTTGTCTCTGCTTTGGATTTAAGATTTTAGTGATTTTCTTGAATGTTGTGTTATATTTATTTTATGTAAGTGAGGAATCATTTTAGCAAGTAACCTGCTTCTTCAATGAAATTTATTTCTAGACAATAAAGTAATTTTTGACTATACACACTAATGTTACTGAATGTTACTGAATGGGCGTTGATGAATGCACGTATATGCATTAAGTCAAAGGCGCTCCCGTTTTTATTTTTACTTGAATTAACCAGAAATTGCCAATAACAAATCTTGTCACTTACTTTCTGAATACTTTTAAAAATTGACCCGCTCTTGATTCCAAATTTAATCAGAGAGTAACCTTTGTTTTATTTCAAATCCATTAGTGGTGTGACAAAAATAATTCAGAACTGTATTTAATTTAATAATGTAGTTTAGTGGTTGCACATCTTTTTTTAATCTTTGTACAGAGTGAATTATGTATATGAGTTTTGAGTTAAAATAATTAAAGTAGGTTCTCTCGATTTTACAATCAGCAATCTCACATTTTTTACAATTTCGATTTCCTTGGAAATATCTAAATATTGTATTTATATCTAAAACAATTATTTATGTTTTAAATTGGTAAGAAATGCTTTATTTTTTGACAATGAAAACGATAAAAAAAACATGGACCAAATCTATGTTTTTTCTTGTTTTTGAAGGAAGCGAGATTTTCAACATTAGATGTATTTTGTTTGTCGGTTGCTGACAAATTAAATTTATTTTAATAAACAACCTCCCTGATAAATGCTTCATAATTATTCCTAATAAATTTCATGGTAATTAACTCGAATCGTCTTTCTATATCTGCGTCTTTACTTTTGCGGTAGTGTGGCATGAAAAAATCAAGAGGAGTTAAATCAGGTTATCTGATTAGCCTCTTTGGAGAAATATCATTTCTGCAGCATAATGGGTTAATGTTTCCATTATGAAACCAACATAATGAGCTAAAACCGTATAATCAATCCTAGTTAAATTATTAAAACTCTGGTTAGGGCATGGAAAATATTGCGGGGAAAAGGCGATATGCTGGTACGTCAAGAGCACGATGGGGAAACAAACAACAGCAGTTAAATGATATTGATGGATACACGTGTGGCGTAGACTGTATAGATTCCGGCAGCTAAATCGCAGTATATGAGTGATATAGTTCAAATATTAAGCAATATCTACATACTCAAAACATTAAGTACAACTATATAAATATTAGTTTTTCTGTCAAAATAAGTGTTATGTGGATATGCTTTTTAATAATTTTAAAAATGGCTTTAGATGCAATCATTAAGTAAACAAAATAAAAGATAAATTTGCTGCCATATAAAATAATTTTCAGACTATAAAAATCGGATAACCTTCAGAGATATTCGACAATATGAGTAACAACATTGTAGGTAGCGTGACATTATGATTAAATATATAGATCATGATGACGTCAAAATATCCTTAATATCTCTCTGTCTGCTGGTCATAGTATACAGGGTTGACCAACGATATGGAAGCACCGCTCGAGCTTACCGGTATCACCAGTATTACCACCTTTTCTAAAAATCATTCGGATGCTCCCTAGTGGCTATAAGGCGATACCGCCCTGAGAAGGTATAATATAGCCATATAGCGGCAAAAAATCATAGCATGAAATTATTCACCCAGAACGACTTTTTTTTGTCTGTTTTGTTTACTGTACGTGTTTTTTGAGAAAATAGCAACACACATGGCTAGGACGTATTTTTTTGTAATGTATACACAAATATGTATATTTATATACTATTATGTACGGAAGAAATAATACTTCAACTTGCATTATGTTTTTTTTTTTTTTTTTTGAGAAAAACAAGTGGTGCAATATGATACCACTTCGCGGCAATTTTTTGTTCTTCAAAGTAGTTATATTTTAATAAATACATGGAAATTTGAAGATCATGATAAAGTGAACCAGGATGAATTGCTTTTTGATGAAATACCTTCTGGGTAGGTTTCTTTTGTGGGCGATACCAGTGATGAGGCAGAAAATGTGTCAGAGGGACGTCTAGGTTTTACTGGTGTCAATTTGGACTTGTTACTTGAAGAACTTGATAATTTGGATGATCTGCCTGATAATGAACAAATAGGTAAGATTATTTTTTAATATTTAGGTAGACATATTTGCTTTATTACTTCTTTATTTCATAGTCGATACTCATCCGAAAGATAACAATGCCGAATTGAGTCATATTCCACTTGCTGAACCTTCTAGAGAAGTTTATATCGACGAATCAATGATTTTTTCAAGGGAGGGTTTTCTTTGCACCAATACATGCCCAATAAGCCAATAAAGCGAGGATGCAAAGTCTTGGTTCGAGCTTCAAAAAGTGGATATATTGACGAATTTCAAATTTCTGCTGGCAAGAATAGTGACAAATCAGAAGAGAGTTGTCACAGATCACGCTCAAGATCACTAGTGAATGACCACCATAGAGCTTATTTTGACACCTATTTTTCGTCAGTGCCGCTAATGAGAACATTTTGGCGTATTACTGAGGATGCTATGTCTTTTTTGAAGTAGAAGGATAATAGGATAGTTTTGATGGTGAGCAACTCTCATAGGCCTATTAAAGAGACAGTCAAACGAAAAAAGGCAAGCGGAGAGAAAGAAAACATTCCATGTGCTAACCTCATTGGTCGGTATAAACAATTAATTCTTAAGTCATTTATGACCACAAAGGAGGTGGTGGAAATTAACTTTATAATTAACCACTTTAATTAGAGGACTGCATCAAAATAGGTTGGTGGGGTTTTATTCATAGGGTGTGAATTGAAACATGTATTTTAGGTATTACTTACTTTAATAATGCAAAATTTAATTTGCATTAAATACGATCAATCTATAAGATGTTTTCTAACTACTTTCATGCTTTTATCATTTCATTCCTTTCACACATAAAACTAAATACCGTACATCAAGTTAACTATTACTAAATGTCTAACAAAACTTATTTATTATTTAATTTAAAATGAACTCCTTGCTTTACTGAATTTAATTAATCTTATATGCTTTTTCGTTCACACTAACTACTTTGTTATTTTTCTTCTTCTACAATTATCTCAACTTAACTTAACCAGAGATATAAAACTTTGAAACTTGATTCGAATCCTGAGTACAGGAACAGATTTGTCTTACTTCTTAGCTTACTATAATTTTCCAACCGCCATTTTACCTTCTTCAAACGGCAACAGGAGAGACGCTATCGCATTTTCTGTCTTGAGAAAATGGGTAAAAAACGCCCAAAATGTTCCTTGTCCAAGCTTGGACAAGGAGAACAGAGTACAGCAGATATTTTCTAAATATCTGTGCAAACAAAATGAGAAAATGGCCCAATATCTTGGCGACAACCAGAGCTACGACAGGCATTTGCTTTACGAGTGAACGATTGTACTGCACTTCTTCAACTTCGACTTCGACTAAACTTAAATTAGAGTACATCAGATATTCTCTAAATATCTATGCAAACAAATGAGAAAATAACTAAATATCTTGGCGTCAAACAGAGCTACGACTGGGTAGATGTTCTTGGCGCAAAACTCAAGCAGAGCGATGACTGGATCGATGCTTCACTGGTGAGCGTTATTACTTCTTCGACTACCTAAACTTAAATTTTGAGAAAATAAGTATATATCTTGGCCTCAAACAGGGCAGCGACAGAGGATGATGTTTTTGGCGCCAAACTCAAGCAGCGCGACGACTGAGGCCGATGCTTCACGGTTGAGTGTTTGTCAGGCACTAAAATCTAATATCTAAGTTCTCTAGAAGTCGATAGAGACGCGAAAACATAGTGGGCGAGCCCATTATCGCATTTTAGAGAGTAAAAAAATGCTCTTTCTTTATTTGACATGTTGTTGTCTTCACAACTTTGACGGAAACAAAGATATATTAAATTTAAACGTTTAAAAACGGTTTCTTGACGAACTTGCTTTCCAGCGATTGTTTCATATAATGGAATCTATTCTACCGACAATCCAGGTTCGGATTAAGGAGTAACTGAAACACAATGCTTTAAATGCACAAATTGCTGTTTACCTGGGGTGAAATAAACCTATTCGGAGTTTAATTGTGGTTCATTCATACTATGGACATACAGAGTGTTATCGCCAAACTATACGGTATAAAATGATAAGTTAATACTCATGTTGGGGTGTGTCCCCAACACTCATCAAATATTATAGGGTCAATATGGGATATGTTGATAAAGCAGACATGCTGAAGACAATCTATGAAATCAATAGGAAAAGTAGGAAGTGGTGCCGATAATTTGGTGGCATTTGGTTGATGTTATAATTAACTCATTCAGTATCTTTAACGAAAGATGCTCAGGACATAGTTTGAGCCTGAAAGATTTTCGGCTTCCCGTTGTAACTGGGCTAGTGGGACCAGGTAAGGAAACCTCACGGAAAGGAAGACCTAATGGAGAAATGGCTGTGACCCAATTCATGCCAAATGTTCCAATGGAAAAAAAAGATGGGATCAGTTGGCTCACATGCCAATACCCACTAGTTCCAGAAAATGTTCCACTTGCAGTTCTAAAGCAGAGCAGCATCGTAGTAGGTGGTCTTGTTCAATTGCTTAAACGACGAAAACTGTTTTGAGCAATTCCACAGAAAAAAAAAAGAAATAAAAATACTTATTTTCCAGTTTTATAATACAGTTTAATTTTCTAGTCATTTCGTTGGTATAAACGCATATTTCAAGAAAATTTAAATTTTTTCCGTTTTTTTTATCTGTCTTCAAAGGGTTAAACATTATAAAAGCGAGTCTGGTAATCACCTTATGTTAAAATATTGGATGATGTTACATAGATGATGTCATAAAATATTTCTTGATCGCTATTTTTCTATATTACCTACCCTATATAGCTCAGGGCCCTTCTGGATTTGATATGATGGAATATTCACACATCATGAATTCACTTACTTCCCAAATTAGGTGGCTGTAGTGATTTTTCTATCAACAGTAAAGAGAGTAAATCATAAAAGTCTGAACACTTTATAGTTCAATTTTATAATTAGAAGTCTGAAATCGGAGTTTCTTACCCTAATCATCAACTAGTATCAATAGAAGAATCATGTGCTTTTGCTTTTGGTCGCCCTGTATATCAATGGATTACTGCTGGTCTAATATCTTGGGTTGGTCTTGTCATTTATTCAACTCTTTCATCCCTTTGACTACTAAGTAATTTATTCTCAGTTATTATCGTTACACTAAATAAGATCTTGAAAAACTATATGTAAAATTCAAGGATTTCAGGATGTTCACGACTGTGAGGTCTAGTAGTCAAAATTGAATATCACAGTTGTGAGCAGAATGACCATTGTGATTGAAAGTCACATAATTGTAGATACCAGTAGATCGATGAGTTCCGGGCACTTAGAATCAAAATTCCAAATTCTCCCGAATATTTATTTTAAACACCAAAAATATTATTTTTTATCAAAAATTATGACAATAATGGAAATATTTATTTTTGATGGAGCGAAATAACAGTTTCTCTATTTATGAAGACTCTAATAAAGGTTAGACTTAATACATCTAATTCTTGATCCTCTTGTAAAAGAATCCTTTAAGTCGTCATTTGCTGGCAAGCGCTCAAAACCCTCAAATTGTTTATCTTCACACGGTAATGGCGCAGAGGTTTTTCTTTTCTTCTGATCAGTTTCTGGTGCTGTGCTTTCCTGCTTTTCATCTGCTGCTTCTGGTTTACATTCTTTTGTTGCTGTTACCAAGTATTCTCCTAGTTGTGACCTGAAATCTAATACTCCCAGAGGTGTTGTTTCCCTCTAGCTAGTCCGTAGTCAGCTTTATATTATTTCCAAGAATTAATATTTACCAAATCAAAATCACCTTCAAAGGGCACATTTTTTCCTCAAAAAGAGATCTATATAGACCCTTAGGGAGTCGATATTCGTGCACTTTATGGTTGGTTTGAAGCTCGAGTTCTACAAGGAACAAGGAAAGAAAATTCTCATTGGCAACAACTTGTCATCACACCTGACATTACAAATAATCCAGAAGTGCGAAGAACTGACATTAAATTTGTTTTAGCTTCTGAAAAACTGTCTTGTTAGGTTTTAGTGCGTACCTTTTCGACTCAAATCAGGTTCTCAAGAAAATCCCACGACAAGACGAAAATTATGAAGATAATAATTCGCAGAATAATTTAGTGCTTTTAAACACTCTATTAGATATTTTTAAAACATCAAGAATACCTGAACCCAAACGAAGGGCTGGAAAACCTATCTTCTTCTTAGACGTTCATTGAAGGTTGGAAATAATCTCGGCTAACTTCTGACGAACTTGGTAAGTTCGAAATAGGGAGTGAGCAACCATGCCTGTCCAATCTCTGATGTTTTAAAACCAGGCTGTCTTTCGTTTTTTACTACGTGTATTAATTCTCTCTCGAACTGCGCTCGCCTCAACACCTCTTCGTTTGTGACATGTGCTGTCCAAGGCATTTTGAGAGGTCTACGAAGTATCCACATTTCAAGGGCTTCTATTCTGTTAAGGGCGCTCACCCCTAAAGGTGGACTCTAAAGTCCATGCCTCACATCCATACAACAAAACTGAGTATGCATAGCACTTCACAAATCGATATGTAAGATTCAAACTCCAGGTGGAATTACACAGGAATTATCTCATCAGGTTAAACGTGGCTCTTGCCTGCCCGATTCTAGATCTAATTTCTACATTTGGATCTAGGTCGTTGCTAATCCAGGTCCCCAAATATTTTAATTTTTCTACCACTTCTATTCGTTTCTCATATATACTAATAATTATTGGTGGTTCTGTGGTTTTTGATATAAATATTTTTGTTTTGGTGGTATTTACTTTAAGGCCGTTTCGATCTCCGACAGCAGTGAGTTTATTTAGCAAGCGTTGCAGGACTTCTGAACTATCCGCTATTACCGCGATGACATCAGCATATCTGAGGTTGTTACCGTTGATCTTAATCCCATCATTTGTGTCTTTTATTGCCTCTTCAAAAATACGTTCGGAGTATAAATTAAATAACATTGGGGATAAAAATACAACCCTATCGGGCACCTTTTTGTATGGTTACTGGTTCAGTTCTTATATTATTATATTTTACTACAGCTGCTTGATCCCAATACAAAATTTTAATGATTGCAATATCGCTTTTATCTAGACCCCTTGACTCCAATATTTTTAAGAGTTCCACATGGTCTACCCAGTCGAACACCTTCTCCTAGTCTATATAACATATATATATATATATATATATATACCTTCTTTTGCTGCTCCCTACAATTTTAGAAGTAAAACGTTCAAGCCAAACAATGCCTTTCTAGTTCCCATTTCCTCACGAAATCCAAACTGTGTCCGCCTGATATCTTGTTGGCATTTTCCGAATATCCTTCGAAATAGGAATGAATTATGACCTTAACCACTCCCGGGGAATCGCACCGGTGAAATAATTGTTGGTAAAAAGTCGAACCAGCGAATCTATGTGTTCTGTTCTAGAAGTTTTATTATTTCTATATGAGCTTGATCTGGTCCCGAAGATTTTCCGATTTTGCTATTCTCTATTGCTTTTACAACTTCTTGTTTCAGTATTTTGGGAGAGCTCTTCAGATCTCTGATTAATTCGAATCGGCATGGTTCTACTCTTATGAACAGCTGCTAGGATTTCCAGTGTCCCTTGAGATCTTCGACGTCTATAACTACCCTACCGTTATCGTCAATTAATGCATACGTGTTAGGTTTCTTGCTTCTCCCTGCCACTTCCTTTATTTTCTTATGTACAACTCAATGATCGTCCTTTCTTTCCAGCTACTCGATTTCCTCACATTTTTCATTCATCCACTGTTTTTTGGCCCTTCTAACTTTCCTCTGAGTGTCCTTGTTAATTTCTCTGTATCTCTGTGAATTTTTGTGTTTTATTCTTCTTCCATCAATTACAATATTTCGTCTGTCATCCAAACTTTTGTCTGTCTTCTGTCCTTGGTTCGAACTTCTTCTCTTTTTATGTCACTCAGTATTCCATTGTTCTTGTGCATCACTTGTGGAGTTGTCAGTTATCTGTGAAATTTCTTCATTTACACGTCGTCTGACTATTTCAAGTGTTGCAGGATTCGTCAGGCTCTGGATGGCAACAGAAGTAGCGGAAGGCTTTTGAAGACTTTTTAGTTTTACATGTAAATTACCATTTAACGGATTATGATCGCTGTTAATGACAGCTCCGGGGAAAACTTATGAATATACTAAATTAGAAGCAAAATTGGAAGATGTTGAGGATGATGTTGAAAGTTCTGATGATGAATCATTAAGTGCAAAAATCAAATTTTGATATTGATGAAACTGATCTACTTCAAGTAGTTATATTATAGCTATATAGCGGAGTTATATTATAGCTATATTAGCGGAGATTTTCCAACAGAGTAATTTGATGAAAGAAACTCCTGTGAGGCGCTTCGGTTTTTTCTGCTTGCATCACTATAGGACGGTCACTTTTAACCATTAGTTACGTCATCCAATGGTTGGTTCTCGGGCGCCACCGCTTTGAATTATTGTGGTAAAGGGCCCACAGTGCACCGGGCAGCTTTTATACAGGGGAGAAATGGCAAACCAGGGGTCTATTGCGCATGTCAGTACTGGTTGCCGGCTGCCTTAAGAAAGTTTCTTAAAACTAGCAGGACGGGAATTAGAAGGAAAACAACCAATTTCAAGACAAACCTAATACAGCATCTCTATTACCATCTTGAAATATAAATCATCTCAACTAAAGAATTATCTGAATATTATCGTGAGTGCCCTGATACTAATCCAACCTATCCAAATATAACTAAAGTATTACTCATGAGAATTACCCTAACCTAAAGTATCGACTAAAGAACCCAAATAAAGTATTACCAGAGGGGGGTATGGTATGCGAAATGTAGCGGTAAGAAATATGCTTAGAGAATAGAAATAACGCCGCGGTATCCAATTGTTAAGAGCGATACTGCACGAGCGGCGAAGCTAGTCTGATCACGGTCTCCGCTAGTCCACTCTCCAGGTACTCGCCTTGCATGTCCAACAGCGGTTCGACTTAGCTCCTCCTGACATGGTACTGACGGTCCTGGATACACGCGGTCTGATAATGAAATGATCTGCGAATGGATTGTTCGAAAACGGATTTATAGGATGAGAGCGGTATGATGGATACGATGCGACAATAGTAAATGACATGACGAGGCTTCCTGTACGGATAAAATACAAATCTCGTAATGCGCGTGGGCGAATACGTCACTGCCTTTCGGTCGTACTACGATTTTACGCCTTGGTGGTAGGCAAGGTAAGGAACAGAGGTAGGTTGGTTATGTGTGCATGAGAGAGAGAGAAAGAGAGAGAGAGAGAGAGAGAGAGAGGGAGTGACCGGAACAGACGACCTAGCGCGAATCCTTGAAGTAAGAATACAGATGAGGCTGGTCGGAACGGCCCTAGCACTAGCCTTTGGAAGAGTGTAGAGTGTGTGGGAGAGAGAGAGAGTGTTACCTACATTAATACCTATATAGTAGCAGCGAAGGCGGACAAGACAGGCGACGGGAAGGGCGATTAATGGCGGTCGTCATGGCGGCGGCCGGCTCACTGCAGGACGCGGCGAAGGTCTGGTTTCCGCTGGGCGGCCTACATTGACGGTGGTGGTGGTGGTCCTCAAAAGTCTAGTCCGGTCGGCTGGCGTCTTCTTCTTCGAGAACCCGGGTCGCGGGTGGATTCTGCCGGTTGCTGGTTAGTGTTAAGCCCGATGCGGCCTGTTTTGTTAAGTCGGCGCGTGGTGGGGATCGTGTTACGGCTGGCCGTTAGGTGGGGACCTTGTACGCACGGTCCGCGGCAAGTAGCGCGGCGCGGCGTTCTACCGGTACCGCGCGAGAACTAAGGAAAATTGTAAAAAAACGATTTCCCGGCTTTTCGCGACGGAATATTTTATGGAACTGGTTTTAGAATATTTAAATTAGACTTTACGAAAAAGAATGATGTCGATAGCCCGTAAAATAAGAAAGTTAAAACCCGTGTGCATACCACGCCCTAAAAATATAGTAACTTCGTTACACTCCAATGACATCAATTTGGGGAAAAAATTGGAAGTCCTGAAAACTTATGTCAATAACCTCGTCGTAATTTTATGTGGTAATTTTATGTGGTGTCCGAATTTGCCTCATTTTTCAAGTAAATCCGAACACTTTTAGCCAAAAATTGATTACATCGTGATAGTTTTATCCTTAAAAATTGCAAAAAAAACTTCAAATCCAAAGTAGGTACTTGTCCATTTCTGAGCAACCCACATACAAGGTTATATTTCCCATGAGTTTGTAATACAATAAGTTTATTGAGAATTTTAATTATATTTGCTGTTATAAATACTTAAGG